>BQMF02000758.1:0-130692 GCA_027922465.2 Turritopsis dohrnii | reverse complement strand
TTTTTATGTAGGGCTATTTGATAAGAATTCATTCTTTCATGGATTAAGCTACAAAATATCAGATTATGTACTTTTTAAACAAAATGCAATCTACTTTTAAATGTTTGTTACAGAAAAGCTTCCAAAATTTGAAGGCTGCGTTCCTTCATTAAAACTTCCATTGCGTTATTAGTACAGTCTCGCATACTCTAAATCACAGACTAATTGCCATTTCGGCCGGAGTAGGAGGATGAGTAGTAGGAGTAGGAGTCCGCGGGTGTTTTAATACGGTATTCGCTATCGCTACTACCGTAATTACTTCTTGAAGGTTCTTTAGGGAATACAACCTTGAATTGAAATCTTTTTCAAAAAATCTCTAAATTGAAGCAAGACTGAAGTTTTATATGAGACAACAAAGTTTAATTGTTATCGTTGTTAAAAGGTAAAATGTAAAATACCACAACATCCTTCTGCATTATGCATATCTTTTTAAAGCGTGAACTAATATCAGTTCTTTCTGAAATCTTTCTAGAAAGTCTTCCAGTCATCTGCAGGAATACTTCTGCCCGGTAGGGCATCTTGTTTTTGTTTTTTTTGTATTCCTGCGTAAGCAAGGAATACTTTGAAACCGTTCGTGTTTTTTTTGTTTTTTTTGTATTCCTGCGTAAGCAAGGAATACTTTGAAACCGTTCGTGTTTTTTTTGTTTTTTTTTTTTTTTTTTTCACTGTCCAAACCTAGACCAATTTTTGTCGATGGGAAATAGCCACTCAAATCATTAATGTTCCCAACTTACATTCTTTTTATGATTTAACAGTCTAAACTCACACTATATTCATTGTATACAAGTACTTTGCTTGAAAAGACTCTAAAAGTGTAAAATATAAGCTCTAGTGAAAGGAATAATTAACATATGGCTAAATCGCAGATGCCAGGTAGAAATGTTGTTTCATGCGAGTCTTATGCAACGTTCTAACGTTTTCCGTAGTTGCTTTAAAAATGGAAGCGAAGAAGCATGCGTAGATCTGTGAAAGTTTCTTTGTTGAATATATTGATATAGAAGAGGTTGTAGTACGGCTGTAAAACTTAAAAGAATCAAGAACAGTTATGATCCAAGGTGATAATCTACGTGAAACTAATATTCTTAGTAGTCATTCTTGATAAATAAGCAGTTCTTGATGCTTCAAAACAGATATGAACGACTACCAATAGGGTATGTTTATATCGATTTAATGCGTAAGGTTTCTATTAGTCTTTCTAAATGTAATACAATTTTTTAATTCATGTTCCTAGATAAGCTACCCTGTTTTTATAAAGCTCTGGAATCTTGAAGCACAGCTTATCTTCCTCATCAGCTTATACTCATTTTATTAATCAATAGATGACCACTTTTTTAATTGACTAGTCGAATTTAAAATATTGTATGATTCTAAAATTTGTATACTATCAAGCTGACGATAAAAAGGAAACACAGATATTTTTATTATTTCGCAAGGCCAAGTAAAAGCTTTTATTATGAAGTTCAGGTACAAACAACATAAAGATTTTCATACTGTATAGTTTTAAAAGGAGTATTTTGAAACGTCCACGGAAGAGTGTTCTCTAATGGATTTTTAAACTGACGGTGTTCCTTTTTAAGCTTGATCTCCGGCAAAATTTTTCAAAGTCTGTTAACTTTTATGATGCTCTCGGGAATGTAATTAAATGAATTCGAAGTTTAAGCACAGACTTTTCTTGACGCGAAAAACTTTTTATTACTTAACAAGAGCCAGATGGCGCAAAACGGTAGCAGCAATTTTACTTAAAGTTATGAAAAGTTACTACAAAGTTCTTTGAGGCTTGTGTTTTTTTATATTTCACTGGTGGAAAACAGGCATAAACGATAAATTTGTTAAAATTATTAGTTAGTGTAAAAAGGGTCTAATCATAAACCAACAGAAATTAATTTATTAAAGACAAGAGAATTATACATGCGTGGTATGAGCTGTATTTGATTTTTTTATAAGAAAATTTTTTGTAAGACTATGTGTAGAAAAAAAACACGCGTTTCAAAAAAAAAAAATATGTTTTTAATTATAATTTCATGAAACCAAAAATGAATTCAAACAAATAACTGCCTTTTCGAACTAGATCTTTGAAAGCCTTAATACAGAAACATATAGTGTATAGTTAGCTAACAACTGAGGTAATATGAAATTTTGAACTGATAAGCTTTACCGTCAAGAAAAGCAAAATATCAAGTATTTTAAGTTAGCGTCATGAACTAAATATCCCATTTTTATGTAGGGCTATTTGATAAGAATTCATTCTGTCATGGATTAAGCTACAAAATATCAGATTATGTACTGTTGAAACAAAACGCAATCTACTTTTAAATGTTTGTTACAGAAAAGCTTCCAAAATTCAAAGGCTGCGTTCCTTCATTAAAACTTACATTGCGTTATTAGTAGAGTCTCGCAGACTCTAAATCACAGACTAATTGCCATTTCGGCCGGTGTAGGAGTAGGAGTAGTAGGAGTAGGAGTCCGCGGGTGTTTTAATACGGTATTCGCTATCGCTACTACCGTAATTACTTCTTGAAGATTCTTTAGGGAATAAAACTTTGAATTAAAATCTTTTTTAAAAAATTTCTAAATTGAAGCAAGACTGAAGTTTTATATGAGACAACAAAGTTTAATTGTTATCGTTGTTAAAAGGTAAAATGTAAAATACCGCAACATCATTCTGCATTATGCATATCTTTTTAAAGCGTGAACTAATATCAGTTCTTTCTGAAATCTTTCTAGAAAGTCTTCCAGTCATCTGCAGGAATACTTCTGCCCGGTAGGGCATCTTGTTTTTTTTTTTTTTTTTCACTGTCCAAACCTAGACCAATTTTTGTCGATGGGAAATAGCCACTCAAATCATTAATGTTCCCAACTTACATTCTTTTTATGATTTAACAGTCTAAACTCACACTATATTCATTGTATACAAGTACTTTCCTTGAAAAGACTCTAAAAGTGTAAAATATAAGCTCTAGTGAAAGGAATAATTAACATATGGCTAAATCGCAGATGCCAAGGTAGAAATGTTGTTTCATGTGAGTCTTATGCAACGTTCTTAAGTTTTCCGTAGTTGTTTTAAAAATGGAAGCGAAGAAGCACACGTAGATCTGAGAAAATTTCTTGGTTGAATCCATGGATATAGAAGAGGTTATACGGCTGTCAAACTTAAAAGAATCAAGAAAATTTATGATCCAAACTGATAATCTACGTGAAACTAATACTCTTAGTAGTTATTCGTGATAAATAAGCAGTTTTTGATGCTTCAAATCAGATATGAACGACTACAAAAACGGTATGCTTACATCGATTTAAAAAAATGCGTAAGGTTTCTACTAGTCTTTTTCTAAATATAATACAATTTTCTATTTCATGTTCCTAGGTAAGCTATCCTGTTTTTATAAAGCTCTGGAATCTTGAAGCACAGCTCATCTTCCTAATTAGCTTATACCCATTCTATTAATCAATAGATGACCACTTTTTTTATTGACTAGTCGAATTTAAAATATTGTATGATTCTAAAATTTGTATACTATCAAGCTGACGATAAAAAGGAAACACAGATAATTTTATTATTTCGCAAGGCCAAGTAAAAGATTTTATTATGAAGTTCAGGTACAAACAACATAAAGATTTTCATACTGTATAGTTTTAAAAGGAGTATTTTGAAACGTCCACGGAAGAGTGTTCTCTAATGGATTTTTAAACTGACGGTGTTCCTTTTTAAGCTTGAACTCCGGCAAAATTTTTCAAAGTCTCTTAACTTTTATGATGCTCTCGGGAATGTAATTAAATGAATTCGAAGTTATTACTTCTTAAGCACAGACTTTTCTTGACGCGACAAACTTTTTATTACTTAATTACTTTTGAAGATTCTTTAGGGAATACAACTTTAAATTAAAATCTTTTTTAAAAAATCTCTAAATAAATTTAATAAGACTGAAGTTTTATATGAGACAACAAAGTTTAATTGTTATCGTTGTTAAAAGGTAAAATGTATACATATCATTTTAAAGCGTGAACTAACATTCATTTCTTTCTGAAAAGCCTCCAGAAAGTCTTCCAGTCATCTGCAGGAATACTTCTGCCCGGTAGGGCATCTTGTTTTTTTTTTTTTTTTTTTCACTGTCCAAACCTAGACCAATTTTTGTCGATGGGAAATAGCCACTCAAATCATTAATGTTCCCAACTTACATTCTTTTTATGATTTAACAGTCTAAACTCACACTATATTCATTGTATACAAGTACTTTGCTTGAAAAGACTCTAAAAGTGTAAAATATAGGCTCTAGTGAAAGGAATAATTAACATATGGCTAAATCGCAGATGCCAAGGTGGAAATGTTGTTTCATGTGAGTCTTATGCAACGTTCTAACGTTTTCCGTAGTTGTTTTAAAAATGGAAGCGAAGAAGCATGCGTAGATCTGTGAAAGTTTCTTTGTTGAATATATGGATATAGAAGAGGTTGTAGTACGGCTGTAAAACTTAAAAGAATCAAGAACATTTATGATCCAAACTGATAATCTACGTGAAACTAATATTCTTAGTAGTCATTCTTGATAAATAAGCAGTTCCTGATGCTTCAAAACAGATATGAACGACTACCAATAGGGTATGTTTATATCGATTTAATGCGTAAGGTTTCTATTAGTCTTTCTAAATATAATACAATTGTTTAATTCATGTTCCTACATAAGCTACCCTGTTTTTATAAAACTCTGGAATCTTGAAGCACAGCTCATCTTCCTCATCAACTTCTACCTATTTTATTTATCATTTGATGACCACTTTTTTAATTGTCTAGTCGAATTTAAAATATTGTATGATTCTAAAAGTTGTATACTATCAAGCTGACGATAAAAAGGAAACACAGATATTTTTATTATTTCGCATGGCCAAGTAAAAGTTTTTATTATGAAGTTTAGGTACAAACAACATAAAGATTTTCATACTGTATAGTTTTAAAAGGAGTATTTTGAAACGTCCACGGAAGAGTGTTCTCTAATGGATTTTTAAACTGACAGTGTTCCTTTTTAAGCTTGATCTCCGGCAAAATTTTTCAAAGTCTCTTAACTTTTATGATGCTCTCGGGAATGTAATTAAATGAATTCGAAGTTATTACTATTTACGCCACAGATTTTCCCTTTAAAACTTAATGTGACAAAGTTTTCATTACTTAATTACTTTTTGAAGATGCTTTAGGGAATACAACTTTGAATTAAAATCTTTTTAAAAAATCTCTAAATTGAAACAAGACTGAAGTTTTATGAGACAACAAAGTTTAATTGTTATCGTTGTTAAAAGGTAAAATGTAAAATACTGCAAACATCATTCTGCATTATGCATATCGTTTTAAAGCGTGAACTAACATTCATTTCTTTCTGAAAAGCCTCCAGAAAGTCTTCCAGTCATCTGCAGGAATACTTCTGCCCGGTAGGGCATCTTGTTTCTTCTTCTTTTTTTTCTTACTGTCCAAACCTAGCGGTTTTTTGAAATTTCGTGCGTGCATTTACATGAAACCAAAGCACCGTGCATTGCATGTCAGCGAAAGATTTACTAAAGTTTCTTTGCTCAATATTAAATGGATTTTAAAGAATATATACATATTTTAAGGTGAAAACAGAAAATATATAGAAGAAACTTATAATTATCTTGGACTGTGATCATTCTTTTCTAACTAAAAAGAAGTTCTCAACGTTTTGTAAACAGAAGAGTCAAAAGAGCTAATTAAGGTAGAAAATACGTTTTCTTTGATATTTTATCACTTAATTGATGAAGGAATAGATATTAATCAAATAGGTCTACATAAAACTTGGACTTTTAGTTACTTATGATACTGATTCAATGTACTTTGGCACTTGAAAATAGATATGTTTTTCGTGTCAGTAAAGCACAGATCAGACTTTCTTATTACTTTCTACGTTTGTTAGCTATCTGTTCTGTCTTTGAACATCAGGTTTTCAAAAATCAAGTTAAAAAAACGGAGTTATCTGTTTGAATTCATTTTCGGTTTCAAGAAATTATAATTCAAAACATACATGTGTTTTTCGAAGAAACGAGTTTTTTTTTTCTACATAAGTTTTTTTATAAAAAAAACGTACGTTATAAACAGCTCATGCATGTATAATTCTTTTGTTCTCTAATAAATTAAATTGCTGGTGTGTTACAATTAGACCCTATTTGCACGAGTTAGTAATTTTAAACATGTTTATCATTTATGCCTGTTTTCCACCAGTAAGATATTTCAAGAAATAATGTTTACAGATTTTTTAAGAACTTTAAGTAAAATTTCGAAAGTATTCTTGTGGCAAGTACTTTTGCTGCTACCGTTTTGCACCATCTGGCTCTTGTTTATATCTATACTGACGTTCATGGCTTCCGTGGCACAGTTGGTTAGTATAGTCAACTGTTAACCGAAGGGTCGGTGGTTCGACCCCATGTAGATCTTCTGAAGTCTTTTTCGAATTTTTAAATATGTCATAAAATATTTCGATCTTGGATTTTTGCAAAAGCAAGAAATACATTACAACCGGCTTTGGTTTTTTTCCTCCGTTTTTTTGTTACTGTGTAAAGCTAGCGGTTTTTACATTAAAGATAAATGTAGTTCTGTGGCGCAGTTGGCTAGTTACTCGGCTGTTAACCGAAAGGTCGGTGGTTCGAACCCCCTTAGATCGTGTAACATTTTTTTGTCGAATTTCATAAATGTCATAACATTTTTCATTTTTCATGCTTCAACAGATTTTGCAGAAATCTTTCTGCCCGTAAGGGCATCTTGTTCTTTTTTTTTTCTGCTGTTCAAACCTAGCGGTTTTTTGAAAATTCATGCGTGCTTTTACATGAAACCAAAACGCCGTGCAACGCATGTCACACAGCGAAGAAACCCTTTTAGATTTACAAGTTTCTTTGGTCGATATTAAATGGATTCTTAAGAGCATATACACATTTTAAGATGAAAAAAAAATCTATAGAAGAAACTTCGAATTATCTTGAACTGTGATCATTCTTTTCTAAAGAAGATTTCAACGTTTTGTCAACAGAAGAGTCAAGAAGGTAGATATTTGTTTGTTTTTACTGAAAACACAAAATATCTTCGTTTGTTTCATGTATGGACTGTTATTCTTTTTAAGCTGTGGATACTGAAGCTCAGCTTAGAGTCCTCCTCAGCTCCAACATCAAAAATGTGGGTCTACTGATGTTTTAATGTAATGTTTTAATGTTTGATGATATATAATATTTTAATGTTTTTAATGTTTGATCTGTTTTTAAGTTATATATATTGTCAATATCCTTTATTACAAATGACTTTCCTAGTTTGTAATTAAGAAGATTGATAGTACATATCAAATGTTTGAAGTTTATGATTTACATACGTTAATCACTGTGTGACATCTGATGATCAAAGGCTTATTTTGTACTCCCAAAAGAAGAATGTTTATGTCATTCAGATGTAATTAAGTTTATCGGTGGTGTATAGATGAGTTTCTTAGTGACGTAATGTTTATAAACACCAGTGTTCTTTGCTCGATAATTACGGTATATTGCAACATAGAATATCATTAATCAAGTCATTTTCCTGTGAGTATGCGCACACAGCCTCGCAGGAAATAAAAGTCTCTTTATACACTTCAAAATGTTGTCACTTTATTTGGCTCTCTGGAGTCCCCTTAAAGACAATCGACATTAGAAAGTTTCAATACACATTAGCACTTCCTATCTATTTTCATACATTGTATTTGATTTTTAGTATGTACAAGGTATAAAAGTGTAATTAACATTGGAAACTCGTCTATACGTAAATGCAATGAAGTTTCACATAGTGTCGATTACAGTTCTGCAATACCTCTAGGTGCATATGTAATCAGAATTGAGAAGATTGATAATACATATCAAATGTTTAAAGTTTATGATTTACGTTCGTAATCGCTACTGTGTGACATCTGATAAGATCAATATGAACATAAGCTGATTTTGTACTCCCAAAAGAAGGGATGTTTTATGTCATTCAGATGTAATTTAGTTTATCGGTGGTTTATATGTAGATGCAATGAAGTTTCGCATAGTGTCAATACAGTTTTGCAATGCCACTGGGTGTATATGTAATCAGAAATGTAATGTTATGTTGTAAAAATCATTCACCCTTTCTTAAATTTCCTAAAGATTTTTTTAAACTGATCATGAATTTCAACTTAGATGAATAATGTAAGTGCATGCCATATTGTTAATCAAACTAAAACAGAAATTTCTGGTTTGAGTTAGCTATATATGTATCTATATATATGTTGATTTTAGTCGATATGAATGTATTGTGCATGATGATCAAAATTTATATGTTCTTGGAAAAATGTTTTGAGTTTATGAGTTATGAGCATACTCATTAAGATATCTGAAAGGATCTCCATATATTGTTTATATTATTTTGTATCAACAAACATGTCGTTCAGTTTTTTGTTTCGCATTGTGTCAATTTTGCCTTCAAAATGTCCTGAGAACACGTAATTAGGAATGTAGGATAGTAGAAATTATTCAACAATTCAATGATTCAAAATCATTCAAGTTTCAAGAATGCTATTATAGTATTTCATTTTTCAAATTTTCATTTTTCAACTGATTTTGCAGAAATCTTTCTGCCCGTAAGGGCATCTTGTTGCAATTTGTTTACAGGATGTTTACAAGAACTGTAATCTCTTTTTATAGTAGACTTATTAATTATTCATGTAAAGCAAATACGAGTTATTGTTTCTTTTGTAATGCTGTTTATTCAGCCGATCGCAAAATGAAATTTCTTTGGAAGACGTTTTCTCAATAAGTATTTTTGCGTTATTATCTGTCTTTAAATACCTCCCAAAACCCCTGCAATGTAGGTATCGTTACGTAGTTTTTTTGCAATTGAAAGAATAGGTTTATAAGAACAAAAAGTTACTACAATTTTTTCTTTAAGCGAATATTCGCTCTGCGATGAAGGGAGAAAGTCAAGGAAAGGCTATTTAACAAGTGCTTTTCGTAAATCTTTTGTTTCGTCAGAACTAGGACTTGCTTAGAAAACTGTAGTAACGTTTTTTAAATTAGTTAACATAGAACATTCATCAAAATGTCGCTGAAAATATTTTTCAAAGGGTTCGTGGAGCTCCTAGAAATTAAGCCTTTTCAAAATGCCCTTATCCGCAATAACTTTTTAAAATTATATACATGAGATAGGGAATTTTATAAGGTTTTCAAAAATATACACTTTGTTGGTGATAAAATAACCACAAAACTGAAAACATGCAGCAAGGGGTGATGACTATCCTTAAACTGGAAGGATTGTTAACTGTTTTTATGCTTAGAACGTAAAGCCACGAACTACTGATCGGGCTACTATTATGTGTGACAGACAGACCGAGTTATAATGATGGAGATTAGCTTCTGACGCGTGGATTTAAATTTAAACGCCTTTAAGATCTGTCAGACAAAATCTAATTGATATTTAACTGTTAACGTCGACAACTGCAATGAAATTGAAATACAATTCGTTTGAACCAACGACATTATATTAAAATCTATTTGAAAGTAGATCCAAACAAAGCAATCATAATTTTTTGTGGCAGAAAGCTGAGCCTTTCCTTTTCTTTATCAAGAAACTTGACAACTTCACAAGATGATGTTGACCAATGTCATTAAGATGTCATTGATAAGAACAACGCTGTTATTATAGAGATAACGTTCGAAATTGTTTCTAAGCCAATCAAATAATTTATAAAGAATTAAGAACATCATGCAAAAGTCAAGCAAAAAGGAAGCACTAACTTTGATCGAGGAACTGTAAAGATATAACGAGTTTGCTGTCTCTTTGATCATCTGTCAAAACAAAAAACACATTTTTATTGACGCAAAAGATTTATTATTTACTCGTTTGCTCATTAATTTATCAAATATTGACCTTATCTTTTCCTTTGAAATAAACATGATTTGCATTCAAAATTGATGGAATGTAAACATTAATTTTTATCAGTAGTGGCGAACATTGTACTTCACACATAGTAGCTACACTGGAGATTAGTTACATTGATATATTGGATAGGCCATAACTTATCCGAGGTGTCTTTGGCTGCTAAACTCTGCTTTGTTAAATGACAGATGTATCAGCAACGTGCCACAGTATTATCAAGAGACCTGTATCAGAGTAAAGTCAAACACAAAGTCTAAATAACTTCTAAACTAACAATAATTCTTGTTATAATTGAGATTTTAAAGTTAGTTAAGATGTTATTTGGATCAGCCTTTGTGTTATACTTGGTAATATTATCGTCTGGAAAAGGATTTTGAATGAACTTTAGAGTGCAAGTGTTTTAACTAATATCCAAAGCCAGACATATTGCTCGAAACAGTTAACAATATATATAATATATACAGCAAATAAGGTCTATAAAAAGCTCTAACAAAAGGTCTATATAGCTAAAAAGTATAAAATGATGCCTAAGGTATTTTAAACAGTCTTCTGCACATTGTTAGGTCTGTTTTATTTTATAAATTATAATTGCAAACGACCTTCCTGAATTTCTGTTTAAACACTGTGTTATAGCCTAGCCTCTAAGTTTCGCCTCTTTTTCAAACTCGTAATTACTTCGAATTATTCCACTGGGGAACTGAAAGAACGAGTACCTATTACTTACTGGAAACATTATGCAATTAGAAAAACAACTAGTAACCCGTGTAAAAAATTTTTACGGGTTTTAATTCTGAAAGTGACGTCTCAAAAATGGTTTCGAAAAATTAAATCACAGCATGATGAACAGAAAGATTATCAGTGCTGTAAGTACTTTAAACTGTAAATATAGGAGCGCAGAACAGTCGTTTTACTTGGAAGATTTTAAACCCATCAAAAATAAAAATACGCGCTGTACATCCGCTTTTTCACTTTGTAGATCGATTGAAAAAACAACACTTTTCACCTTTTTAATTAAAAATCTGTAGGTATTTTGGCTAAAGCATTTTAGTTCACTATCAACACTGAGTTCTGAACAGAAAGACTTCTTAATTGGAAGATCTGAAACACATCAAAATATTCATAATACATCTTTCACGATACGATATAGACAGTGGCAAAACAGTAGAAAACAGGAAAGCAACAGAGATATTAAAATCGCTTTAACTCGAATCCATACCCCAACGTAGATAAAAGCCAAACGCGTAAGTTGAATGAACAATTTTATACCTGCACGAACCCAGAACGTCATGATTTAAAACCATGATATTCATTTCTTCGATCGTTTATATCTTGTTTTTATCTGTCTTCTCTAAAGGAAAAGTAATAATACAGAAACCATACTATAAGAAAAACAAATTAAAAGAACAAAAAAATTCAAAAGCAAACTTACCCTAAAAACATTAATAAATCTTCGTGAATACTTTCGTTGTTGTCTATCGTTTCTTGATCAATCAAAACATTGAAAACGAATACGAAACGATCAAAATAAACGCAATGTAAAGGTATCTTTTCCTTATACTAATCGTAGAAAAATATTAACCGTGGTCTGACATACTTTTATGAATAAGTGACCGCAAAAACGATCCGAAATTTTAGAGAGTGAAAGCGTGAAAAAAGCGGGTGCACAGCGCGTATTAGGATACTAGCCGCCCAGGCGGCGTCGCTCGCCACTCATGTTCAGCTTGCGTTGTGTCGCAGAATTCTTTAACACGGGTAAACAATTTTTACTGGTTTTAATCAAATGTGAGGTGAATCGCAGAAAAGCTTAATAAAATAAATTTCCCCTGGAAAGAACCAAAGATCCAAATAATTAAAAAATTAAAGCATCGAAATACTTAACATTTGCTCCTGGGATAATTTTTAACCCTGGAGACATTAAACACAACCAAACGTCAAAATGATAAAGAATTTTGAATCATTGAAACGCTTAAAATAACCTATTTAGCGAAATCATGTTTTTTACATGCAGAAGATTTAACACAGAAATAAATAGCAATAACAGAATATATATAAAAGAAGTAACTTTAGTGTAAGAAAACGGCAATATTTAACACAGATCTGTTTACCCAGACATACAAAACCAAACATTGAATAACATTACAAAATATCAAATAAAAACAAATTGATACCTTCCAACTGTTTCGCTTGTGCTTGTTACTGGACTGCAATCGTAAATGAATTTTTGAAATGATATATAGTCTGTTCTTCCCAAAACCATCAACATCATGATTAAAACCATGAGGTTTAATTTCTTTAATGGTTTATGCTTTTTTTATTATTACCTAAAAGAATGATATTTCAATTGTACAATAATATGGAAAACCTAATCATGCTATAACAATATTGAAATAAAAAACAAAACAAAAGAAAAAAAACAAAACGAAAAGTAAAATACGCATTTATTCTAAAGATAATATAATTAAAATGCATAGATAAATAAATAAATAAATAAATAAATAAATAAATAGATAAAATACATAGAAACGAGGCTAAACTTGATAACTAAGCATTAACTCGGCACTTAAACGGAAATGCGGGAAAGGTGGATTATTATGGCATCCTTGATTTACCTTCAACTTTCAATGTATTAAGACCTATCCTAACAAATGTGTTTAAAGATGAAGTATAATGGATAACTGGTATTGCTAACCTCGGTATAGCGAATCGTACTTTTTTAACAAAATAAGCTGAAATTTTAAACCACTTTGAGTTCTGTCCGCCGCAAGAATTTAAAATTCAGTACTCGGTGAAAAGGTCAAAGCCCGTAATACTCAGCGATGATCGACAAAATGATTGACATTTTGGTTATTTGTAATTTATACTGAAAAGTAAATAGCAGTATTCATGGCACGTACTAAAATTTCAAACTGGCTTCATTTTAGTTGTGACGTAAAAGTCTTAACAGGAAAAACTTTTTGCCATGTCTGAGACTTTTTTCTTCATACTTACAATAAGAGAGATGAATGATTTTTCTCGAATATTGAATTATAAAACCCAAGAATGGATTACATATTGAGGCCGTTTCATGATAAAAAATGAACAAGTTAGCGTTGTGAGGTTTAGGAAACTTTCGCTTACTAAAGGTCTTAATTGATTATCTAAATACGTAATACGAAACCCTAGCACGATATCAAGAAGCTTAGATTTACACGAAACTAGAAAGAAGATAAATAATTCAAATTCAAATGAATTTCTGTTTTGTAAATGAAACGGATAAGATGCTGTAGGGAAGGAATACGAGATATGCACACGACCCAGACGGCACTCTTGTCAGTTACCTCAGCGTTCTTAACCAATCATAAAAGCGAAAGAGAAGAAGAAGAAGAACAGGAAGAAGAAGATGGTCTTTCAATTACCACAATCTTAACACCACAACTGATAATCGCCTTGGTAGCTTTCATCTTGAATGTTGGCGTAATCATAAAATTCTGGAAGGTTAAAAAACGACGCATCTCTGAGTATGTTTTATTTAGTCTCACGTTTGCAGATGCATTGTATTGCTTCCTTTCGTTGATTGGGGTATTGCTCTTATACCTGGAAGATCAGTACGAACTAGAAGGAGAAAAAATTGCCAGCTTCACGAATCAACTGATATGGTTTTCGATATATGCTTCCATATTTCACGTTTTAACTATCTCTTTCGATCGATTCGTTGCGATTATGTTCCCATTCAAGTACAGAGCACTATCACAAGAACCACCTATAAAGCGATTTTTAGTGCTTTTATGGGTGATGACTGGCGTATTACAAGCTTCAATAGCAATTTACCAATACAAAGATGGAATGGAGAATGGGCATGAGCTGGATTTGGAAGTTCAAAAAATTGCTGGTGGAATAATTTTTACAACAAATATTGTGCTTTCTATCTCCTACTGTGTCATCATTTGCAAGATTATGCAATTCCTGCGAGGATCTAACCGTTTTTTCAAAGATTCACAAACGGAAGTACGGGCGTGTATTGTAGCGTTTGTCAACGCTCTGGGTTTCGTCGGCTTCACATTTCCTATCGCATTATTTCCTTACATAACTGTTGAAAATGGCGAGAAGGTCTTCTTGGTGGTCCTGTGTTTACTCCTGTGTAATTCGATATTTAATCCGATCGTATATTATTGGAGAGGATATATTACTGAGGCTTTGAAGTCAGAGAGCACCTCCGATAGAAGAAATGAACGCGCGGCTAAATCAAGTACTGAGAATACCACGGATACATTTCAAGGAACAGTTATATCATCTATTTAAGTAAATATTCAGTAACGATTCAGCTCAGAGGAAGCAGAAAAAAGCTTTCCTGATATTGATACGAAACTGCATAATGACACTGAAAAGAACACAAATTCTCAACATCTCACCATAACTTAAGCTGCTTTTGCACGACATGTGATATGTGATATATTATCATATGAAACACCTGCTATCATTCATCATATGCACTGCTGTTACACGGTCATATGTTTTTTTCACGTTTTTCATCAAAACTGTTTTATGACAATGCATAACTTGTTAACTTCTTCTAAAAAGTATTCGGTAAAGCTACCTACACTCCTACACTCGGCATCCACAAAAGGTCTATCTTATTCGTCAAGTAAGATCACACAAAAATCTACAGTGGCGTTGACGTGACGTCAGTTTTTTAATCTACCACGGGGAATCATTGCATCGCATCTCTAATGGAACGCGACGTTTTTGGGGAAATATCTCGAGAACCGATAGGGATAACTGACGTTTTTTTTTGGGTCCGCAATACGGGTGATGGGGTGACGCAAAATTTGGGCCTAAATTTTATTTGGTACCGCGGCTTTAACCGACGATATCTCTGCAACGGTTGGTCGTAGCGAAACGATCCCATACATTTTTTTGATCCGTTTTTCGAGCTCTACAACATGGGTAAACGTTCCGCTTCCAATTCCGTAATTACAATTTTTGTCACGCGGGAATGCGGAATTTGACACATCGTTTGCGAAGTTAAACTAATTAGTCACTCTTATTAATCACGTAAAGTACACGTCAATGGGCTTACATAACCAATTAAAAAAGGTGAAACGAAACCTTTTGCTTCTGCATTATAATTTGGGAATGGTGATTTGAATAAAGATTCTTCACGTAAGATCACACAAAAATCTGTTACAGTAGCGCTGGTGTGACGTCAGTTTTTTAATCTACGATGGGGAATCATTGCATTGCATCCCTAATCGAACGCGACGTTTTTGGGAAAATTTTTCGGGAACCAATAGGGATAACTGACGTTTTTTAGTGTCTGCGATATGGGTGAAAGAGTGACGCAAAATTTGGGCCTTAATTTTATTTGGTACTGCGGCTATGACGTCATCAAAATCTTTAACCGACGATATCTCTGCAACGGTTGGATCAGTTTTTCGAGCTTTACAAGATGGGTACACTTTTGAGTCGCGATTTTCTCATCAAAATTTTCGTCACGGAGTTTGCACACGGGAACGCAGAATTTGACGCATCGCTTTAGAAGTTAAAATCGGTAAAAAGTTTTACCCGGGTTACTAGTATATTATAAAATAGATATCATCAACATTACAATGCCGTTTTCTATATGTAACCCGTGTAAAATAGAAGTAAAAATCAAAATTTGAAACATCTAAAATGATGTTTTTTTGGTTGAGAGCTAAAAGGACAAGCGGTCGTCTTTTCCCAAATATGGATAAGTTTGCATATGTTTATTCTAGCTATCTTCCCTGCAATTACGAAAGTATACACGTAGAGATTTATCTCTTTTTCTCTGCGGCGAAAATTTGTTTACGTGTTTTTACATCACTTTTACACATTTATGAAAGCATTCTGATTGGTCAATAGAAAACAATAGAGTTATGTGATCATATGTATAGGAAGTCCTATCTTTTAAAAATTGGATCGTATACATATATAACCATATATACATATATGATTTTACTTCATGTGAGGTATGTTACACGATCATATTCATATGATCATATTCTATTGTCATATAAAATATGATCGTGTAAAAGCAGCTTTACCCTAATTATAATAAACGAATTTAAGGAAAGTGTAGTACTCCGATACTACGACAAATGTAGTAAAAATCAACGACAAATGTAGTAAAAATCAACGACAAATGTAGTAAAAAACAACGACAAATGTAGTAAACCTCCGACAAATGTTATAAACGGCTTGAAGATTGAAATAAGCCATTATTTGGCCAAAGACATGAAGATCCTCAATGGCAACTTTTCAAGGGATATCAGGTGGCTATATAATAAAACACAAATTCGCGCATGCGCAGTAAAAATGGCATTAAATGAGCCATAATTAGGAAAAACACATTAATGTCTTCGCCAAGTAATTTTTCCAGTGCTATCAGGTAGGTGTGTAATAAGCTGGAATTTGCGCATGCGCAGTAAGAGGCTGTTAATACAGGCAAAATCAGTCATAATTAGGCAAAAAACATTAACGTCTTCATCAAGTAGCTTTGTAAGGGCTGTCAAGTGTCCACATGGAAATGAATGAATGTGAGGTAAATAAGCCATAATTAGTCATAACTAATCAAGGTCTTCATTAGATAATTTTTCAAGTACTATCAAGTGGCCATATAATAGAAACCAAGTGCGTGCATGCGTAGTACTTCTTGTAAGACAAATGAGCCATACTTAGTTAAAATGTTCGGTCTTAACTAACTTTTAAAGGTCTATGAAGTTAGACTACTATTTTCCGTTGTGTTATGTAACGTTTTTGAGCAAAAAGAAGTACTATAATATATACTTTCACAGAAGGAAGCTTTTGCTTATACAGTCATTTCGTCAATAATGTCATTTAAATATTAATCAAAAAATTATACCAACGAGAAACTAATTATATGTGCTCCTCCCCAGTAGGTGAAGCTGCAATAATTATTAAAGTACAACCGGTTATTTTTTGACTACGAGACTTAGCCAGGTGATTATTCTAGATTTACGCCATGAGATTTATTTTGTAATGCAATGTGTTCACACTGTGGACGCACTAACATAAAAGGTACCAATTATGCGAACCTGTTGAAGTAAAAGTCCACATCTATTTTGCATCAGATCTTTCAATGTACAATATCCTAAAAATCTCATTAAACATCATTATTATCGTTAAACATCATTGGATTGTATTTTTATACTGTCTCTTCATAAAAACGTTGGACATTTAAGGAAACAGTTAAAAATTTATTTATCATTTATTTATTTATTTATTTATTTATTTACGAATGTTTACCCAGGATAACCTCTTCAGTTCCTTAAGGTACTGTTATCAATGAGGGTCCTGCGAAGGAGGTCCTAGAGCATTTAAAGCCCTCATTTGGGCTACGGAGGCTGTAATGACAGGAACCGCTCAACTAGACAACCACCTTAGACATGATTCCTACTCTCTTGCTTAGTACTAAGCAGAGAGGAATGATTCACACTGTTATAGTCGCTGGCATGACTCGGTCGGGGATTGAACCCGCGACCTCCCGAACAGTCGGCAATTCAGTGAATGCAGCAACGTTTGTAAAGAAGCAGCAGATCTTCAGAATATATAAAAAAAAAATAATAAAAAAAAATAATCTTGATTTAGATCTTTATAAAAAACAGAGGAACCTAACAGTTAAATTGAATAAAAAGGCCAAACAATACTACTTTAGTTCATGCTCTGGTGATTCCAAAGAATTTTGGAAGAAAAGTAAACCTTTTTTCAACCACAAAACTCCACAATGCGAAAAAATAAACCTAGTTGATAGTAACGATGATCTCATTTGTGATGACAAACTGATAGCAAAAAAGTTTAATGAATATTTTATAAGCATAGGAAAAAATAATTTCAAAAATGATAACACTATGTGTATTGATGACGTAGACGCCATTATAAAAAAATATTCTGATCATCCTAGTATTGTAAAAATAAAATCTCATTATGAGAGTTTCAGCTTTTCATTTCCTCATATATCGCCAGAAGAAGTGTATGATGTTATGGTGGGGTTGAATACTCGCAAAAGCATTGGTGGTCCATTTCCCACCAAAGTTATTAAAGCTGTCCCTGATATAATATGCTATCCTCTAACTGATTGCATTAATGCAGCGATTTGTGAGGGTGTTTTCCCTAAGGAATTAAAAAAAGCAGTAATCACACCCGTCTTCAAAAAGGGGGACAAAACTCTTGTTCAAAATTATAGGCCAATTAGTATTTTACCTTTATTTTCTAAAATTTACGAAAAGATTTTATCTGTACATATATCAAACTATTTTAAAAATATTTTTTCACCGTTTTTATGTGGTTTTAGACGAAACTATAGTACCCAACATGCACTCTTTCGACTTATAGCACATTGGAAACAATGTCTTGATACAGGAGGAGTCGTTGGTACTATCTTAATGGATCTTTCCAAAGCATTTGACAGCATCCCTCATGATTTACTAATAGCTAAGTTATACGCATATGGATTTACGAAGGATAGTCTCAAATTGATAAAACATTATTTGTCAGGTCGTTCCCAATGTACTAAAGTTGGTCAAGTGCTTAGTGAATGGCTATTAATTGAACTTGGAATACCACAAGGGTCGATACTAGGACCACTTATATTTAATATTTTTCTTAATGATATTTTTCTTTTTATTCTTAACACAGATCTCTGTAATTTCGCTGACGATAACACAATTTATAAATGCGCCGACACTATTAATAGTGTTATGATTTCACTTAAAAGTGATCTTTCTATCATACTCGACTGGTTTACTTCAAACCAGCTTTTAGCAAATCCAGCGAAATTTCAAATGATGATACTTGGTTGCGATAACACTGATAGTCTATTTATTGAAATAGAAAACTGCAAAATTCTATCCACGAAATCTGTAAGGTTACTTGGTATCTCCATTGATAACAAACTCGCCTTCAATGACCACATTTTGAGTTTGTGTAAAAAGGCCAATCGGGGTATCAAGTGCCTTTACAGAGTAAGAAAACTCATTAGACAAGATCAAGCGAAACTTCTGTTCAATAGCTTCATACTATCGCAATTCAACTATGCCCCGATAATATGGATGTTCTGCAACAAAACTACATATTCTAAAATTTTAACAATACATAAACGATCTCTTAGGGCTTTACTCCTAGATTATGAAAGTAGCTACACAGAATTACTCACTCTGGCAGAAACCTCCAGCATCCACGAATTTCACTTACAATTTTTAGTCACCGAAATTTTCAAAACCAAAGCCAATATTGGCCCTACCTTCATGCAGGAGTTTTTTATTCCTAAACAAGTTAAGTATGATTTTCGCACTAATGATCTTTTGTCACTGCCTGCAACGAGAACAACAAAATTTGGTACGTCCTCCTTCATATTTCGTGGAAGTCTACTATGGAATTCTCTGCCGGATTGGGTTAAAGATTCTGAGAACAATGTAAATTCCTTTAAATCATCTATCAGAAAACTGAACCTTAGTAAGCGGTGCAGTTGCAGAATATGCCAAAATTAAACATTTTCATTTTTTACAATTTTTGTTCCAATTTTGTAATTTTGTTGGTGTAAATTAGTTTATTTGATTTTTCTTTTAACTACGGCAAACCAACGTTAAATAAATGATTCAATTCAATTCAATTCAATTTATAAAGTATTTACAAAATTGACGCAAACTTAATGCCGACATTAAAAGAGGATTTCCACTAGACGAATTCGCCGGCAAATTTTCACAGTGCAGTTCATTCGTCTAAGAAAATATCCTCCTTTAACTCGTATGCATACAACTACCGTCATGCATTACCATTTCAGGAAAGGTCTACATGCTTTCTCTATACATATCACAACATACACCAAACAAACGTTTCACATTTATACAAGTGGTACGTATTTTTTGTAGTACAGTAGGGTTGTAGGTAACGGGACTGTTTTAGTTCAAAACAGCAAATCAAGATGGTACAGAAGTGACGCTTGCCTAACATATACAATGAAAACATGTGTAGCGTAATGAAATTTAGCACAAAGTTAAATTGTTATGATGTTCCCTAACTGTATTGACTGCGCATCCGCAAACTTGGTTTTATTATATACCTGAAAGCCTGAAAGCCCTTGAAAAGTTACCTTGTGAAGACTTTCATGTTTTTGCCTAATTATGACTCATTTCAATCTTCAAGGCGTTTACTACATTTGTCAGAGTTCCTACATTTGTCGTAGAAAATTTACTACATTTGTCGCTGCAAAAAGCTTTGACAATTTCAATAGCAATTCTTTATGCCGATACAAGAAAAGGAACGCATCCAAGAAAAGACAAGCAAAAAGATTCTGGGTGAGAAAGTTGAATCAAGAAAGAAAGAGTTCAGGTTTTTTTCACGTACTGACAAAGGAACTAGAACTGTTCGACCGTGAATACTTTTTTCGCCTTATGAAAATGTCACCAGACCGGTACGAGCGCTTTTATCCATGTTAGTCCTAAATTACAGCATCAGAAGACTCTTCTTCGCGAACCAATATCACCATTTTTTCATTGTTCGAATGTTTTTGTTTTAATGCACCCTCCCTCCACCCTTTATTTTAACGTAGTGCATTTTGGGAGCGAAACGCTGCTCAAACTTATCAAGAATCAAGAAGAACCAAGAAGTACATTATGTCGAATTAGGTTTTACAGATGCAAATATAAACAACAGTATAAACTTATATTGAAGTGTATTGAATCAAGACATTAGCAACCACGTATCCTAAATGGATGGGATAAAAATTTAGGAGGAAGAAAAAGTCAGGCAAGTTGCATAGATTATTTATCTCTTGTCACTCGAATTATATTTTCTTTTTCTCCAAAACACTATGTATTAATTATAAGATGTTAGCTTACATACCTTAAGGGAAAACTAGGTGATTCTTACTGAATTTTTTATTTTATTGTGTTCTTGTGCTGTTAAACACTTAAACACTTTGCTGCTGTTAAACACTTTTTTGTAGATGAAATTTTGAATGAACAAAAAGTTACCAAGATCTTTGTGGCACAAATGTTAAATATTTTAAAGTTAGTTAGAGAAATTGTTATATAATTTTACAGTAGCAATAACACACATTAGCTCATAAGAAGACAAAGATGAAGAAAATATTAATTTGTGTCGGTAAAAATATAAAACATAGAAAACACAGATATCTTATTCACAATATTTCGACTTTGCTATGTGTCTTTATCAAGTGTCATTTGATACGATATCTTGATTCAATCACTACATCTATACAATATAGTAAAAACAAGGGTTCATGGAAAATAAAGACACCAGCAAATTTAAAATATAGTCCTTCTTTCCTTCTTCTATACAATATATATATATCTTATTCGTACTTATAAATGCTGGAGAATTTCTTTCAGTGATTGTGGGATTTATTTTTGTAATTTAGCTAGAAATGGAAAAAATTTACCCTGCAATTATATAATAAGCTTTTTCTCATCATAAAGAGGAAGTGAATTGTACTGCAAACCACAGAAATAATGGATCCCGAAACAAGTTGACATAATATTTAACTTTTCAATCTATATCTATTACATCTATATATTATTACTATTACATTCAGACCTTTTTTCTTTGGTTCAGGTAAAAATGAGAGGGGATTCTTAAGATTGTATATATTATAGATATAAGAATATTTTTGATATATTCTAGATATAATAATGAAAATGATGATGAGTAAAGGATAAAAGGAAATTTATTTTTTCACGTCTTTGAGTTGTATAGGTTTGTCTCGCAAATTCCGAATTATTTTGAGGCTCAATTCGCAAAAATTTGTCACGTAATTAATTCTCCCGCAAACAATTTTAATTTTCCCAATTCTGAATGCAAAAAGAACCCGATCAATGAGCTACATCCATAATCATTGGCAGAAATTTTAGTTTGATTCACGGTATGGGTCATGCAATCAGTTTACGACAGTTGGGTTTGATTTGTGTTCGGAATTAGGAAAATTGACAAATATCAAAAGCACATTTAGTTGTTGTCATTTTCTACATTTTTGTGCCATTATGAAAAATATTTGAAAATCAGACAAAATTCAATAAAATTATTTCAAAGAAAAATTTATATGAATTTCCATGAACTGAATTTTACCTTTTTCGGAATGCTAAATTTATTTTACTGAGTTTTGTTGACCAATATTGACTCACCTGCAGTGTCTGATCTTAGCGGTGGCCCGACTGTCTGAGGCAGTCAAAAATTGGTTTGGGCCACCAAAATGTTTGAAAACCAGTGTTGTGGTGGCCTGATTGGACAGGCGAAAAAAAGTACCGTAATGCTTCAATTAGACGCCTGGGGCGTTCATTAAATTTTTTGAATTTTTAGGGGGGCGTCTATTCGAGGGATCGTCTATTGAATTTTTGTGAAACTCTTCTTTTTCGTAAATATAAACTAAATATAAACATCGATAAAAAATATACAAAATTAAACGTCAACGGGAAATCAGACTTGTTGTTCCTGCAAAACTTATCTTTACGACGAAAAATAAATGTTATTCTGAAGTTTTAGAAAAGGAACTTTTGAAAAGAAAGACAAAGTTTCCAACTGTTAGTTTAAAATTTAAAAAGAAAGGCGTCTATCGCAAATTTCCATATTTTTATACAAAATGAAAACATTGAAGATGAAACAATGCAATGTAGTAGTTCTACATGCCTTAATTAGTGTGTCTCTAATAAATGCCCATCTCTAGATAGGGGCGTCTATTCGAGGGGGGCGTTTATTTAAAAATCTCCTGAAAAGGGGGGCGTCTAATCGAAGCATTACGGTATTCAAATTGTAAATATGATTTAAGAATTTCCATTACAAGAGATTTGAGTTTTATAGAGCAATTTCAGGTCTTTTTTTTTATTTTGTAAGCACTACTAAACTTAATGAAATTGTAGAGTGTTATTGAATATCGGGCCATTAAAATTTCCTTCGAGCCACCAAAAATTCTAAAACCAATGATGTCAATGGTCCGGCATGACACCTAGATAAAATCTTAAAATTAGACACTGACCTGCCACCATGAAAATGAGAAATTCAGTAACTATTTTCCCTTCAGGTATAATAATTAGAGTTAAAATTATGATCCTGTAATTGAAGTTTCTAAAAGATCTGAATTTTGTGAAATGGAATAAATTACAATTAATTGGTGCGTTGTGCTTATACATAACTTTTACACTTTTATTTTTAGTAATCAGCAACTGCTTGGCATTAGATCTTCATGTAACCTCATCTGAGGATTACTTAGTTGGTGGAAACGAAAGTTCACCTGCGTGTTTAACCTGTAAGAACGTAAAGCTGGAAGGTCTAACTTGTAAATGAAATTTGAAGCTTAAATAAAACCGAATAAAGTATCAAAGTTGTTGTAGTTTCTCCTGCCCATATGATTTCTGTTGATGCGTATCGTATTACCGTATGTAGTTTATATGCTGTCACAAAAATCTGTCGACTTATAAGGAAAAGGATTTAATTGTTATGGAAACGCAAGGTTTTTATAACGTTTACCTTGAGATTTAGTTAAGGCGACTTCCGTTAGAAAAAATACCAGGTACTAATCAAACTATTTTAGAATGCTAGTCATTTCTTCTGAAAAGTGATTATGATCTTTAGATTTTTGAGCATACAGTTCGCGCTGACCTTAAGGCCCAGAGCCTCTTGTTTTATTTTTCATATATATTTCGAATATGAGTATAGAATGAATTTAGATCTATTTGAAATTTTGAGTTTCGAACTTTTTGTGAAAAAAATTGTGATCACTTTTTCAGGATGAAGCAATTTCCTGGGTTAAGATAAAACTTTTTCCGATCGAACTTTATTCTATTAGAATTTTAAAGAAAACGAATTGGGTTATTGCGGATATGAATGAAGTTATCAGAATGTAAGTTTTGAGGAAAATAAGGTTTCCAGTTTCGCAGAAGTTTTTGATAACTGATGAAATATCTCGATTCTGTCAAGATTCTTAAAACCCCGCCGAAAGCTGTTACCATTGATAATGACGTCACGAGAAACATTTTCCAACTTAAACTTTTCTTGTGAAGGCATAAAAGAAGTTGTGAAATTTTATGTGACTTCATTCTGTGCTTTAAATATTCTTACCCCCTCGTGATATATATTTGAAGGGAAGGAATTAATATGGCGAGAATATTTTATCCGAGTGAAGGTTTCTAGGGAAACACCTGAAGATTGATGATTATGACGATTAAGTTTTTTTAATCGTTGTAATCGTCAGGTCTGAACACTCTGGAGTATTTCAAAATACTAATTTCAAACTTTTTTCGAACACACGATACTTTTTGTTGTATCGTTTTTGTAAAATTTGAAGCACGTGTCTTCACGATTTTAAAACTGGTAGAATTGACGTAAAAATTCAATATATTTTTAAATACTGTAGAGCGACTACGACGATAAAATATCAAAAGTATTTGCTATTTTGATATTATAAAGGCGTTCACATTTGACGAGAACGATCATTACACTGAATTTTAATCGTCGTAATCGCCGCTATCGCCGGGTCTGAACCAGGCTTAAAGGAATCGAATATTCTCACAAATTTCTAATTTAAAGCACTTTTTTAAGCGCTACCGCCAAAGCTGGCATTTAATCGGATAATTACGCCCAGCCTCCTTAGCTTTTCTCATCTTTTGTAGTTGGTCAAACACACCATACGTAACTGTAGTGATTTAGTTTGTAATTTATTTTCCTGTAGATAAACAGGAAAATTTAAAGCCTTTTTTACATTGCGATTTTTATCTCAAAAGCATGACCGGATGGCTTATGTTATGTTTATGTTACAAGACATATGTAAATAAATTTTGCGCTCGTATTTGGTTAGGAACATCCAGCCCTTATCAACATAAAGTTGCCTTTCAGACTTCTTACAACAAGATCCTGTAGAAAAATGAAAAAAAACCCCGAACAATAACAGAGCTTTTCGGTGAGCACCACAAAGAAACTGCAACACCGTTCATAAAAACAAAAACATGAAAACAATAAGAAGAACTTGTTGTACAAGTAAAAGTTTAGCTAGTATGTCATTCGGACTATCAGACATACCGTATTCTCTCTAGTTAGCGCCCCTCTCTAGTAAGCGCCCCCTCTAGTCAAAAATATTTTTATAAGCGCCCCTCTCCAATAAGCGCCTGTTCGCTTATTAGAGTGATTGAACATTAATTCAGAAATTAATGCGCTCCCGGGCGGTAATTAGAACTTTGGTCAAACAGCAAAAATTCCGTAATAGAAGCGGAAACTTTTAATTTTTGTGATGTCCAAATGTGAGTTATAAGTACAAAATCTTATTTCGTGTCCATGAAAAATGCAGTTGATATTATTCTTTTATGATAAAAAGCAATGCCTCCTTCACAACTTTTATGACCAATTTCAAATTTTTTTTATAAGCGCCCCTCTCCAATTAGCGCCCTTCTCTAATAAGCGCCCCCTTATTTTCCAAAAAAAAAATTATAAGCGCCCTGCGCTTATTAGAGAGAATACAGTATTCAATGCTAACATTGCTAATCTATTTGTTCTGGGCAACGGATGTCAAAAAGTAAAAAACTGTCTTTGTTTCAAACAAAATGGTGAAGATAAAACTAAAAGAAAAGAGTAACAAGAGGACGCTCGGTTGCAAAACTGGAAGAAACGGAAATTAAACATTCGCATAACTTCGTTAAAAAACTATTTAGGAGATAAGGAAATCATGCAAAAACAACTTTGCATGTTCAAGGAACCTATTAAGAGGCTAAGCTTACCTTCAGTAAGAAAGCGTCACGTTCATTTGTGTGTGGCAAGTTATTATGCACATGTGCGAAATTTCGAATTTTCATTCGTTTTAATTTTTTTAACAATAAATGTCGTAATGTTTTTCAAAATCAACAGCAAATGTCGCAAACTTACACAAAGTGATTTTGATCATATAATGTGGAGGGTATGACAAGGAAAGACCTGTTGCTTAAATAAATCGGTCAGGACTCACTTTGGGAAATCTTGAAGCATAGAGTAACTAGTAGTAATGTTGAAAATTACAATTATTTTTATATTTTGCAATCTCTGTGACATGTCGTGTAGGTCCATCAGCACACTGTGCGATGAGTAGTACGACATCTTGATCAGAATAATCAGTGTCGAGTTCAAAACAAGGATGGAGAAGATATTGGTTAGAAATCGAAATTATAAAGTTGCGACATTTACTGTTGATTTTTAATTTTTTTGCGACATTTACTGTTGCGACATTTACTGACAATTTTGCGACACTCACTGTTGAATTGCGACATTTACTGGCGTTTGCGACATTTAGTGGCGATTGCGACATTTACTGGCAGTACAACATTTACTACAAGCTTTCGGAGGTGCTTCCTCCATGATCACGTATTAAAATGTTTTTTGTACAATGTATAATTTTTAAATAAAAAATATTGTCAAGAGACATAAACTAAGGTGTCAAAATAAATAATTACAAAGAGAACAGATAAAAAAAAGTATCAAATTTATTCAAAATAATTCAAGCGGCATAGATTGAATGTTCCTGTTAAGAATAGGTTTGTCACGGTTTATTAAGAGACTCTCCTTCAGTGTGAGTTTGAAGTCATTGGACTCACGTGTCAAAATTTTAAAATCATCAAATGAAGGAGAGATGTGGCAAGATAATGAATGTTCGAAGACTGTGGTATAACTGTTGGGTTGTATAGACTTCTTCTTACCAGTAAGGTGAGAAATACCTAGGTGTTCACAAATCCGAACTAATACTTTATATGCAATGATTAATGTATTTTGAACCTTGCTATTTACTTTTTTCTACTGTGTGGTCACATTCTTTGAGCTACAGCAGGAATCACCTTAAGAAAATACTCCTTCGTCAAAGCAAGTCTTTGCAGATCAAGCACCATTCGCAGCCTGATCGTCATTTAATACAGACGTCCTTCAGAAGCGCGCCAAAAAAGAGGGCATCGACGCATTCAGCTGAACTTCGTCAAGGAAACTTAACTAAGTCTCGAAAGATGGGAAGAGGAAACAAAAGAAATAAAAACGTTGCTTCAACACCCTCGCCATCAACACTTGAGACTGTGGTAGAAAGTGATGAAGAATTCGAAACTGAAACTGATACGACATTTACCCAAGAGTTCATAAAGAAATACTTGCTCTACGTGAAGAGATTACCAAGCAGTTGTTACATCATAAGGAAGAAATTATTGGTCATCTGAAAGAAGAAAATACGGCGTTGGAAAAACTTAAAAAAAGAATTGTTAGAGAAAGACAAGGTAATTTACGAAGTCGAGAAAGATGTTGTTCACCTACAGCAATATATTCGTAGGAACAACATAGAGATATGTGGAATTCCGAACAATGTTGAAGCTCACGAACTAGAAGAAAAAGTTATTGAGATCGCCAATATCATTGATGTTAAAATCAAAAAAAAGGATATTGAAGCATGTCATCGATTGAAAGTCAAGAATACTAATAGTACTGGACCAAAACGTACTATTGTCAGGTTTGTGAATAGGAAAAATTGTGACATTTTACACAAGAACAAGAAGAAGTTAAAAGACAACGATTCCAAACAAAAATTGGAAGCTGTGGGAATATTTGGAAATGTTTACATTAATAATAACTTACTAGCCGCCAAGTGCACCTGGTCTGTTTCACCTCGGAGACCCCAATAAACCTCATATTTCCTTAAAAACGGCTCGTACAACTTGTGTTCAGCCACAGGCAGATTCGAAATCAAATATCAAATATCAGTTTAAACAATGGTTCCAAAAAACCCAAATTTCATGATGTGCTATTTATTAGATTTCCGATAGGAAATATATTACGTAGAGTGAAAAATTCTGCGAAAGCTCTCTGGTCGTGGTCGTCGTCGTCGTTGTTCATTTTTTGGGGTTTTTTGTGTAATTTGCAGACCGCGAACTTGCACACCAAAGAAAATCATGAATTGCACATAGTAAAGTTCCATTTTACTAACTTCAACATTGATGAAATTTTCATATTTTGCACAAAAAGAATGTTGGGTAAAAGAATTTATACTTCTTTTGATGAAAAATTACAGACACAAAGTTCGTCGTCCCAAAATTAAAGGTTTTTTTCCACATACGCACTTTTTAGCATAAGTCATATGGCCGATCAAGTTTTATTTGTCACGTGACAGATTTTTCCAAAGTTGCACCGAAGCGTTTTTGCGTCATGTGACTAAGTATGGTACACAAAACTTGGAAATTCTTATCAGTTCAGTTCATGTGCAGCAGCACATTGCAGTGATTTCCGAGAATTGGAAGTATATTTTTATAATATTTTTTCTAAAGTTTTGCGTGTTGATATATCCATAATTTGTTTATTTCCGTTCTCTTGCGTGTCAGCTCTTCTCTTGTGTTCTTTCTACCATCTACTTGCGCTGCGTTACTTGTTGAAGCTTGCCCTTGGGTGTCAGTGGTTTCAACTCTGGCATTCAACTGAGGCATCCTTTCCCTTTGACTGCAGTTGACACTACTCTGGCAGTCACTGAGGTTCCGGTTGATTTGACCGTTGAATGCCCATTGTGAAGGTTTTCATACAGTTTCGTTCCTAACTGATTTAAGTTTGTGGTAGTAATTTATTTTTTATTCAATTTTCAGAGACTGCGGACTGATTTTAAAATCGAATTTTATTTTATTGACCTATTCCTAATTCAATAATTTATACGTGATGATGACAAATGTCGATTATCAAATGATTAAATTTCTCGTACTACTTTCTGCTGGGGATGTAGAAACTAATCCGGGACCAGAATTTTCCAAGATTGTTTTCGCTTCCTCGAATCAAGGGGATCAAAAGTATGGTGAAACTGCAGGATTTCAATGCGCTTGCAATGCCCTTGTTTCTGCTTGCTGGTCTTTGTACCGCAAATGTACTTTGTGGAAAACACATGACTTAGATATTATCCTAGATCAGGGAGACAATTTAATAAAAACAATGGGGATTGGTCGAAGCCTCTATGTTGATGAGTTGCCCTCCAACTTCTCTATAGACCAGTGTGCATTTACTGTTAATTATGTAGCAATAGTTACTTCTGAGATGCAAAAGAACAACACTGAATTTTTCAAACATCAATTCAATTGCTTTGAAAAGAATGCTAGTGCTATAATTTTTTTTGTTGCAGGATATGCTTTTTCACTAACATGGGTGAAGAATACATTTGTTTTATGTGATTCACACAGTCACAATGAACAAGGGCTATATGCACCTAATGGCAATGCAGTTTCCTTAAAGTTCGGAGAATTCACCAGTTCAATTCGGAGAATTCACCAATATTTGATAACAAAATACCTTTCTTCTGAAGAGTCACTATTATTTCAAATGGTTTTTGTCACTGTTGATAGTTTTGAAACACAGCAACTAAGAAGAGTAGTACATTCACATAAAGAATTTATGAAAACACAATTACAGGGGACATTAGAACATAAAGGTTATTTGGAGAAGCCAAAAATGGTCGGAAATAAAAGGCACTCCTGTGCATTCAGCTATTTTGGAGAAGCGATGCCAAAAAAGGTCAGAAATAAAGGGTACTCCTGTGCATTCAGCTATTTTGGAGAAGCGATGCCAAAAATGGTCAGAAATAAAGGGTAC
Organism: Turritopsis dohrnii; assembly: GCA_027922465.2. Classification (NCBI taxonomy): domain Eukaryota; kingdom Metazoa; phylum Cnidaria; class Hydrozoa; order Anthoathecata; family Oceaniidae; genus Turritopsis; species Turritopsis dohrnii. The sequence goes on along the minus strand of BQMF02000758.1, from coordinate 101,165 downwards.
TCCTGTCCATTCAGCTATTTTGGAAAAGCGGCGCCAAAAATGGTCGGAAATAAAAGGCACTCCTGTGCATTCAGCTATTTTGGAGAAGCGATGCCAAAAAAGGTCTGAAATAAAGGGCACTCCTGTGCATTCAGCTATTTTGGAGAAGCGGCGCCAAAAATGGTTGGAAATTTAAGGTATATACTCCTGTGCATTCAGCTATTTTGGAGAAAAGACATAAAAAATGGTCTGAGATAAAAGGATCAACAAAACATTCAACTGAAGAAAAAAGCCCCAAAACGATTGGACATGCAGAGAACTTCAAAACAACGCTCGTTGTAGCTAAAAAACGTGTCAAACAGGCAAAATCTCTGAAACGTAAAAGAGTTAGACAAAAAGAAATGTACACCAAGACAGTGTCTACACCAAAACACAAGAAACGCCTACAAGAGATGGAAGTAAGTAGGATTGTCAACTGCGGTTCAGAATCTCGAGTAACAAAGTTTAAAGAGCTAGTTAGCATAGGACCATATTTCATTTGTTTGGTGTGCAATCGTGCATCCTACCAAATAATGTTTCTCAAGTTCAGAAGAGACAGATATGACATAAGGGATGCTAATTTCTATTATTCCATCGTTTCGAGCTTTGATGGAGCCGAATACATTTGTAAAACATGTGATAAAAAGTTGCGATCTAAAGGTGCACAAATACCTTGCCAAGCTGTTTGCAATAAACTTGATGTTTTTGAACTTCCTCATGACCTAAGGACTGTTAATCGTTTAGAGAGCGTTTTAATTGCAAAACGTATCCTCTTTAAAAAGGTTGCTATAATGCCAAAAGGACAGTTTCCTAAAGTCAAAGGAGCTATTTGCAACATCCCTGTTGATGTTCAAGATGTTTCTGATATTTTACCAAGACCACCAGACAATAATGGTCTGCTATTGTTAAAACTTAAAAGAAAACTTGAATACAAGGGACATGTCTATTTTGAGGCAGTGCGGCCAGAAATTATTGAGCGTGTACTTCACTTTTTAAAGGAAAATAACCACTTATATCAAGGTACAGAAATAGATCTGAATAATGTACCTGCAGAATTCTGTGTAACTAATGAAAATATATTTTCTGTCAACAGTAGCTCGTCAATAGTGGAAGAGACAGAAGTTGATTTATCTGCCACTGGCTTTGAATCTATAAATGAAAGAGATGAAGAGGATGAGAATCCGTTAGACTCCCTCAGATGTGCAGCTGATGAAACCACAATGACATCTAAGATACCTTTACATATAGGCCCTGATTATGTTTCGATTGCCCCGGAGAAGGAAAGGTTCCTGTCCCAATTTTTAGTTATAAACATTGTGAAGAAATGGCTTTTCCATTATTATTTCCAACTGGAAAATTTGGTTATCAGGTTGACCGCATGGTTAAAATTTCTCCCAGCAAATACTTCAATCAAAGACTTCTCAATTATACACAAAGGTTTGCCTCAGATTCAGATTATATATTTTTTGCTAATCACACTTTGCAAGAAATCAAACTCTACCAAAGGATCACTATAGCAATGAGAAAACTGAGGGGTGATTTGTTGACTGCTGGCATGTTCAGTAGCCATTTTACAGAAACAGTAAACAAATTCATTGCTAATGATCAAGCTTTTAGTTTCATGAATGACATTAAAGGAACGCCTGCATATTGGAAACGTTTTCTGCATGAGGTTCTCTCAATGGTTAAACAACTTAGTATCCCTACTTTTTTCTTGACATTGTCTTGTGCAGATCTGCGTTGGAATGAATTGCCAGCAATTATTTCAAAATTACTTGGACTTCACTTGTCTGCTGATGAAATTGAGAATATGAGCTATGATGATCGATGTAAATTCCTTAACATGAACCCTGTATTTGTTGCGCGTCACTTTCAGTACAGAGTAGAATTATTTTTTAAAGAAATAGTTCTTAATGGCCCCCTTGGAAAAGTAAAGTATCATGTTATTCGAGTTGAATTTCAAGTACGTGGTAGTCCTCATGTCCACATATTCTTATGGGTGGAAAATGCACCAGTTTTGAGTGAAGATAACAAGGAGCAATATATTGGATTTGTTAACAGCATAGTCAGAGCTGATTTGCCAGATAGATATGCTGAACCGGAACTTTTTTCCCTTGTGAAAACATATCAAGTACATACCTACTCAAAAACATGCAGAAAATATCGCAATCAACAATGTCGTTTCAATTTTGGTCACTTCTTTTGTGAGAGAACCATAATTGCTTCACCTTTACCGAATAGTATTGCCTTTGAAGAAAGAGAAAATATTTTGAAGGAGCGTAAAAAAATTCTGGACAAAGTGAAAAACTATATAAATACTTACTTATTTCCGAAAGTGAGAAACATAATTGATCCAGAAAAAGATAATTTTGTAGCTTTGACATTTGTACTTTTGAATGAATTTGGTGCACAAAAATCAAGTCGAGTAACAATTACATTTTGTTGGTTTCATTTTCTTTATAAGTACTTAGTTAGTATTCAGTTCTCTGGAGATAAATTAACAGGAGAACATGAATTTATTTGATGTTCTTCCCAATTATCAGGCTTGTTAGACAATTTGGTTCTATAAGCAACTAATTTTGTTTCATATGTATTGAGTTATGTTTCATTATCTCGAAGTAAAAATTCTCAAAATGTACATTTAATTTCTTCTTTCCCTTCAAGGCAACCCAGCTATGTTTGGTTGTTCCATCGAAAATTTGATCTAGGTTTGATCGATCCATAACGATATAGGGTAATTCATTTGAATAGTTGTTTACGAAATCGGGAACTAATTATTCTGAAAACTTCAGATGTTTCGAAGTATTGCTAAAATAGGAACTGCGCAAAAACTCTAGTTTCGAGTACGCATCTTTCGATGATGAAAGAAGCATCTGTTTCGCCTAATATCAAGGCTCATCAGCATGTCTAGGCTCACCTACGTGATCGCCGGACATGGACAGACACTAATTACGAGGAAGTAACCTAGACTTATCGCCCCCTACGGTACTTTTGGTATGCATTACTTTAGGAAAATTGACCCATTTCAATTTATTACACGAACACATTATCAGATTTATAATGCCTCTAGGGCCTTAGTTACGCCAGCCCTTCTAATCAGCGTAAGATTTCTATCTGTAAGAGTTTGACCATTGATTCTTTAAATAGCGCCAGGCTGGCGTTGAATTTGGGCCAGCGATGTTCAGGCTCATAAGGTATCCTTTTGATGCCGGTAATATACGACACGGGCTGCTTGCGAGGAATTGAATGTTTTGCCAGTGACTCAATATAGACACAACGCGCGTACAAAAATGCAGTTTACCACTAGGACTGACCGAAAAACAGATGTTACATAGGGATCGCCTTAACTGCCAATAATTATTCAGTTTTATTGTACCTCCAAATTCTGCTGGATTTAGAGTACTTGTTTTGTTATTTCAAGCAATGAATAGTACTATTACTGCTTTGATTTTATTGTAAACGGTCTCTTCAGTCGACTGTCTGCCTTAAATGCATTCGTTTCCGCTGAGGTCCTATCGGAAATCTTTCCGACCCTCCGTCGGTTTAATTTACTTTTTAAAACCAATCGTTTTTCACTTTAACAGTACACTCAAAACGTAGAGAGAAAAAACTTCAACTTATTGTTAGCTTTTGTTTTAAAAAGGTTACGCGCTCTAACATGGGTGCTATCAAAAGTAGCGGGAAAATAGTTTCTCTTCTTAAAAAGATCACAAGGGAGGAGAAAGAAAGGCACGTGCTAAATGAATGAAGTGAATAATTTAATATATTCGATCAGAAGCGCATAACAATTAAAAAAAGAAATTAAATTATCAAAAGAAAGAAAAGCAAAAAAATATTTTGTTTTTTACCTATCGATTTTTAAACATTTTGATTGCTCGAAAAAAAAGTTCACCCGTCTCAGACAGTCAGGCAAGCGTTAGGATACACTGGCAAACTGCTGCTTTTTGTCCAAAATGTTTAATCAGTTAGTTTCTTTGTAATTAGTTGATGTATTGTTTTCAAAGCCAAGTCAACGGTGGTTCTTGGAATATAAAACTCACAATAATAATAAAACAAAACGTTAATCCTATTGGTTCACCAGCCAAAAAAAGTCACGTTCGATTGGGGTTGCAATGTATTTGTTTCGAACTCATGTCGCACACACACAAAAAAAAATTTCGCTCACAACTCAATCTACCATTTTGCGTGACTTACAGACAAACAAACGGAGAATCGGCTATTAATATATAGACTAGACGCCAAGGCGGCGTCGCTCGCCGCCCATGTCCACCTGCTCTGTATCACTGTATCAATAAACGTCAAATTTCCTTATAAACGGCTCGTACAACTTGTGTTCAACCAGAAGCAGATTCGAAGTCACAACCTCTGGTAAAACCAATCTTTTATCAGTGTAACAATACACTCAAAACGTAGAGAGAGAAAACTTCAAGTTTTTGTTAGCTTTTGTTTTAAAAAAGTTACGCGCTCTAACATGGGTGCTATCAAACGTAAGGGGGAAATCGTTTCTCTTCTTAAAAAGATCACGCCGGAGGAGAGAAAAAAGGCACGTGCTAAATGAGTAAAGTGAATAAAAGAAAAAACGTTCGATCTAAAGCGCATAACAATTAAAATAAGAAATTTACTTATTAAAAGAAACGCAAAAAAATATTTCGTTTCATGATACTCTTTTTTTACCTATCCGTTTTTAAACATTTTGATTGCTCGAAAAAAAAGTTTACCTGTCTCAGACAGTCAAGGATACGTTAGGATACACTGGCAAACCAAACATGCTGCCACGTTCTGCCACTGCTGCTTTTTGTCCAAAATGTTTAATCAGTTAGTTTCTTTGTATTTAGTTGATGTATTGTTTTCAAAGCCAAGTCAACGTGGAATATAAAACTAACAATAATAATAAAAACGAAACGTTATTCCTATTAGTTCATCAGCCAAAAAAAGTCACGTTCGATTGGGGTTGCAATGTATTTGCTTCGAATTCACGTCGCACACAAAAAAAGAAATAATTTCGCTCACAACTCAATCTACCATTTTGCGTGACTTACAAACAAACAAACAGACAGACAGACAGACAGACAGACAGAGAATCGGGTATTAATATATAGACTAGCCGCCAAGGCGGCGTCGCTTGCCGCCCAGGTTCAGCCTGCGTTGTGTCACCTCCCAAAGATTTCACGAAATATGGAATTAAGGAATTGACAATAGAAAGTGTTATGAATATTGCCTCTCTTAGCAAGCATTTTGATGAGCTGAAGTCATATCTAGGTGAACTTGGGGGTGAGTTCAGTGTTATTGGTATAACAGAAACAGTATTTAAAGATGATTTACCTATAATAAACTGCAGTATTCCAGGTTATTCCTTTAGACATACTCCGACAAAAGGTGTGAAAGGTGGAGCTCTTATTTATGTTAATAAGTGCTTAGATTATGTGGAACGTTTGGATCTTGATCTCATTGCTTGCAGGGATAACTGCCTTGAATCCAAGTTCATTGAAATTGTTCAGGCCAAAGGTAAAAATATTATTGTTGGATGCATCTACAGACACCCATCCATGTGTCTTGATGAATTTAATGAAGATTTTTTTGTCGACCGTTTTGAGTAAAGCTTTCTCTGAGAACAAACTTATTTCTCTCATGGTGATTTCAATGATGATCTTTTAAAAATCAGCACTGACAAAAGTGTTAGCGATTATTTTGATATTCTTTCCTCCTTCAATTTTTCCCCTCACATAATATTGCCCTCTAGAGTTACCGATGTTACTAGCAATGTTATAGGTAATATATTTTTTAACTCCCTTGAATTCAATAATTTGTCTGGTAATATAACTAGCATGATATCTGACCGTTTTTCACAATTTCTACTATTAGAATCACCTTCAGGTAATAACTTTGCTCCTTCACAATCTGATATGTATGTCCGTGATTGGCACTCCTTCAATGAAGAAAGGTTTTTAAAGGATTTTGATAACATTAATTGGAACTCAATCTTATCATTGAAAATAATGATCCCAGTTTGCCCTGTGAAATTTTTCTCAACCGTATCAATAGCCTATTCGATTAGCATGTTCCGTCCAAAAAAGTATCGCAGAAAAAGAAACGATTGCCTTATAATCCCTGGATTACAAGGGTTATACTCAAATCTGTTTCTGTCAGGGATCGTTTGCATAGATTATTTCTGAAAGAAAAAGGTATTATCTCAAAAAGCTTTTTATTTAGAGAGGTTTAAGAAATATCGTCACAAAATTTCCACTCTCTGTAGATTGAGCAAAAGTAATCACTTTCATAACTTATTTTCAGAGGAACACAAAGAAAGTGTGGCAACATGTTAGGTCGCTCATATCAACAAGACCTAACAAATCATCTTGTCCCAGAACCATGGATATAAATGGAGCACATGTTTCTGATTCTGCCTTAAATGCAGAATCATTTAATGAGTGTTTTGTATCTATTGCTGATAACATTACGGGAAAAATACCTTTTTCCTCCTAGTCTTACTTTTCCTTCTTGAAGAATCCTATTGCTAATACATTATTTTTTTGTCCTACTGTTAATGTTGAAGTACCTGATTGTATCTCATGTTTAGAGGCTAATAAGGTTTCTGGACTTGCCAGTATCCCTGTGAAAATACTCACTCTTTTAATAGATGCTATCCCAGTCCCTCTTGCTGAATTAATAAACCTCTCTTTTTTAAATGGTGTTTTCCCATCCTGTTTAACAACTGCTATGGTAATAACTGTGTTTAAAAAAGGTTCTCAATTGGAACTTAATAACTATCGTCCAATCTCTCTTTTATCTAATATTGATAAGATTTTTGAGAAAATTATCTACAAGCGCATTTATAATTTTCTTAATGCTAATAATGTTCTATTTAAGCAACAGTTTGGATTCAGGAAAAACTACTCCGCAGCTCATGCTCTTTTGAACATCTCTCAAAAGATCATGGATGCTCTTGACAAAGGAAACTATTCTTGTGGGTTTTTTATTGACTTACAAAAGGCTTCCGATACTGTTGACCATGAAATACTTCTGAAAAAGCTTTCTCATTATGGAATACGAGGAAAACCCCTTGCTCTTTCTACATCGTACCTTGATAGCCGTCAACAGTTTGTCTCAATAAATGGTATCAGATCATCTACTAGATTTATCAAGCATGGCGTTCCTCAAGGTTCTGTGCTAGGACCTCTTTCATTTTTATTATATATAAATGACTTAAATGACTTATATTCAGCTACTAATTTTTCTGATATTCATCATTTTGCAGACGATACTAATTTGATTAACATTGGTAGCTCTCCTAAGCAACTGGCTAAACGAATGAACTTGGATCTCAAGACTTCTCATTGGTTAAGTACTAATAAGATTTCTCTTAATGCTAATAAGACGGAATATATTTTGTGTAAGCATGCAACAAAACCTCTTAAGTATGATTTTAGATTGTTTATTAATGGCAAAAGAATCTTTCCAAGCACATGTATTAGGTATCTTGGGGTTGTGATTGATTGAAACTTAAGTTGGAAATCACATATCAACACAACACTGCGCCCAAACTCAAGAGAGCAAATGGTGCTTTAGCTAAAGTTCGATACTTTGTTCCCAGAAACGTTTTAAAGATGATCTATTATGCTATATTTCACTCTCACCTACAATATTGCATGCAAATCTGGGGTCAACCAAATTCCCTAATATTAAATCGAATCTCTGTGCTTCAAAATAATGCAATGAGACTCATGTGTTTTAAGAACTTCAGGGAATCAGCTACTCCTCTATATGCAGAGCTAAAGATTTTAAAGTACGATGATATGATCCATAAAGAGAATATTGTTTTCATTGACAGATTAGTGCATAACAAAATGCCCGATGTCCTACAGAACACGTATGCACTCTCTAATGCCTCGCGCTAATAAAACTGGCCTAATTAATCTCTTCCTTACTAGGACTAATGCCTTTGCTCAAAATTCGATTCGTTACCGAGCGATTCAATCCTGGAACACCATTCAATCTTTGTTGCCAACTAAACTTAGTGACTTTGAGAAGTTGTTGAATGGGCTTACTGAATAGGCTGTAAATTCAATGTTAGACACAAAGCACATTTTCACAGTTCTGTGTGGATTTTCAGCAGATAGTGTGAGCTGTGTTTTTTTATTCTGTGGTCTTACTTAATCCAGCAAAAATACCTGCTTTTACATTTAATCAACGAAATATGACAAATTTTCGTAATTTACGAAGGTGTATGAGACTAATCCTAATCCTTCAGAAATTTCCATATTAATTGTTCATAATCTCGCTGACGCATGCGCATAATAACATTCCGCCGGCTCTGCAAAACCGAACGAACGTGGCGTGTCAGCAGTTTTCTTGTGAGATAATCTCCACGAGAGATCCAATCATTTGTTTACTTTGTGTGATCGCTTTGTTAATAATAAACAGCTGCTCTTTGCATTGGATGAAGCATGTATACCTTCAGTATACTAGTTACAAGTGCTTTTAGGCTTCCATCGACTTCAGTCAATAATTTGTTGGTGGGCTGGTGCATATTACAGTAGAAATATTGCGTGTTGTTAATTGTACAGATATTTGTGTAAATAACTTTTAATTTATACATTTTGAATAAATAACTAAACCTCGAAATTTTAATTCCAATAAATTATCACAAGTTGAAGAGTATGTTTGCTTCGGTTTGTGAGAATCCTTCTTGCCCAGACAAAGAACGTCGTCACCTTCGTCACCACAAAGTTCGTCGTCGTCTGTTTTCACATGGTGTTTCGGTTTGTGAGAATCTTTTTTACCCAAGCAAAGAACGTCGTCACCTTCGTCACCACAAAGTTCGTCGTCGTCTGTTTTCACATGGTGTTTCGGTTTGTGAGAATCTTTTTTACCCAGGCAAAGAACGTCGTCACCTTCGTCACCACAAAGTTCGTCGTCGTCTGTTTTCACATGGTGTTTCGGTTTGTGAGAATCCTTCTTACCAAGACAAAGAACGTTGTCACCTTCGTCACCACAAAGTTCGTCGTCGTCTGTTTTCACATGGTGTTTCGGTTTGTGAGAATCCTTCTTACCAAGACAAAGAACGTCGTCACCTTCGTCACCACAAAGTTCGTCGTCGTCTGTTTTCACATGGTGTTTCGGTTTGTGAGAATCTTTTTTACCCAGGCAAAGAACGTCGTCACCTTCGTCACCACAAAGTTCGTCGTCGTCTGTTTTCACATGGTGTTTCGGTTTGTGAGAATCTTTTTTACCCAGGCAAAGAACGTCGTCACCTTCGTCACCACAAAGTTCGTCGTCGTCTGTTTTCACATGGTGCTTCGGTTTGTGAGAATCCTTCTTACCAAGACAAAGAACGTCGTCACCTTCGTCACCACAAAGTTCGTCGTCGTCTGTTTTCACATGGTGTTTCGGTTTGTGAGAATCTTTTTTACCCAGGCAAAGAACGTCGTCACCTTCGTCACCACAAAGTTCGTCGTCGTCTGTTTTCACATGGTGCTTCGGTTTGTGAGAATCCTTCTTACCAAGACAAAGAACGTCGTCACCTTCGTCACCACAAAGTTCTTCTTTCTTTATATTCTTTTGATCTGGTGAAGGTTGTGACTTTATTAAATATTCTGCGATTCGTTTGTCCAGGATTGTGTCTAGAATACAATTTTAATCATGAAAAAGTTTATCTTCAACCAACAATACATTATACCTTTTAATACTACATGGAAATAGTTTCAATAGTTTATGATATATATTGTCATCTTACCAATTTCTTCCAAGGTGATTGGAGCTCCTTCGTGTCTTCGTAATGAAGCTAACACAAGGATGACTGCGAAAACTTTGACCGAAAACATATTCTACTTTTCTGTGACTCTTCAACTTTTTGAACCTCACTGCACCACAGCGTGTTGATGCTAGCTTTTATACACTACAACGATTGATGATTCATTCACGGTGATCAACGAAGCATTTCTGAAGTGATCTATGTTTTCATTGGTTTACAGAAGAGCAAGTCTTCATGCACGAGTAGTGTCTTTATTTCTAGAAACTCGAATGAATTACTTTAGAATCTTCCAATTCCCTTAGAGAGTAGTTAGTAAGAGTAATTACGTAATCTGAGCAATTGCAAAGAGAGATACGTACAAAGGAGGAGAGTGCATTTAATTCAACGATACATACAGTTCATGTGACAAATTGAGTTCATTAAAACTTCATGGTGAAAACTTTGTTAAATTTGCTTGGGTCAGTGAGCATTAAATTACGTCATGCCTCGTTCTTTCAAACATTTTTATAAGACTTTCCTGCAAAAAGTTTGATGAACTCAAATTGTCCCATGAAACTACTCATAAGTGAAATATACCTTTTCGGAAATTACGTCACAGCAGATCTTGCCTCGTTTCTAATGTTTTTTATTACTAACATAATTAGGGAAGATAAAAAAAGTTCGTGTAACGTTTTCCCCTCGGGTATCGTTTCTTTGCAAATATGACGCAAATGTCAATATTGTGAAAAAAAAAGAAAAAAGAAAAAAGTCTTTTGACCGTTAAAGATGGCGGATGTGTTTATAAACAAAGATAATGAAAGTGAAAATGTTTTGAGTCGCAAATCGTTATTAAACGAAGAAACTTGCTGAATCAAAAAGTTGAATTTCACTATTCTACAGATATTTGTTTACCAATATGGATTCTGACGCTGAGGGAAATACGGTCGTTTTAAGCAATGAATGTTATCGTTGCAAACGCACTTTCAAGACTTATAGAGGCTTGATGCAACATCTAAAATTTTGTCAGCAAGATCCACACGATAATCAAAGCTCAAAAATAAAGTTAGCGAAACAAGCAACTATGATCCAAAAACCGATGAAATACAACATGAATGATATGTTCAGATGGAAAGATGTTGACGGAAAAGTGTTCACAGACTCATTAAATAAAGCGTACGATCAGATTGTTTATTGGCGAAAGAATTTATTCCTACTCCCGACAGGTGCTGCTGGCAAAAAGTATATTGAAGAAACAACACGTCTGATGCAACTCTGGCTAGACGACACCCCATTAAAACAGATTGCAATGAAAGCCATTCATGTGATGCCTGCGTTATTGTTACAAAAACCAAGCAAAAGATCTAAATCTAAAGATCATCTTAAAGCACTTGAACGCAGAATGATATTGTGGGAAGACGGAAATCTCGATGAACTTTTCCTGGAAGCAAAAACAATTCAGCAGAATTTACCGTCAGGTAATAATTCTTCGGGTATTGCTAAAACATCAAAGAAATTTTGTGACAAAATGAAGAATGGAGATGTAAAAGGCGCTTTGGCAGTTCTGTGCAATAATATGGAGAATGGTATTATTCCACTGGATGATGATGCATTATTTCAATTAGAGCAAAAACATCCTGACTCAAGTCCTGCAATTTCAGAAATAATTTTAAAAGGCGACGCTGAAAGAATACACTACACAGCATTCAACGAAATTGACGAAGACCTTGTATTGAAGATGACGTCAATTACAAAGGGAGGAGCTGGACCATCAGGTTTAGATGCGGAAGGATGGAGGAGAATACTCACTTCTTCACAATATGGTACGTCAACATCTGATTTAAGAAAAACTTTTACTGCTGTTATAAGAAAGTTATGTACTGAAGAGATGCCGATAGAAAATGGTTCTACATCTATAGATGCGTTTCTATCTTGCAGATTAATACCACTTAACAAAAACCCGGGTGTTAGACCTATAGGTGTCGGCGAGGTTTTACGAAGAATAGCAGGAAAAGTTGTTATGTCCATTGCTAAACAACATGTTACAAACGCTACCGGCTCAATTCAGTTATGTGCAGGACAAGACTCAGGTGCTGAAGCAGCCATACACGCCATGCATGATATCTTTAAAGAAGATGAAACTGAGGCTGTTATTCTGGTGGATGCTGAAAATACATTTAATTCTATGAATCGAGATGCTATGATAAAGAATATTTCAATATTGTGTCCAATTCTCCATACATTTGTTCACAACTGTTACTGCATCCCGAGTTCGTTGTATATAATTGGAGGAAAAGAAATCAAATCCAAGGAAGGCATAACACAAGGGGACCCTACTTCTATGGCTTCTTATGCGCTTGGTCTCACACCGTTATTGAGACAGTTATTGAGATTCGTTAGTACTTGCAGTGAATCAGTTAGAGAGGTAGCTTTTGCAGATGATATTACATTGTCAGGAAAAATTGAAGATCTGAAAATAACGTGGGATGAATTAACAAACGAAGGAAGGAAGTATGGTTACAACCCAAAAGCAAGTAAATCGCACTTAATTGTAAAAGAGAAATTCATCAGCAAAGCTCACATCATTTTTGGCAATACTGATATCAACATAACAACTGAAGGAGAGAGACATCTTGGTGCTGTTATCGGATCCGAAAACTTCAAAGTGAAATACATAGATCAGATGGTAAGCAATTGGAAAAATCAACTTGAAACGTTATCACAAATAGCTGAAATTGAACCACAGGCTGCTTATGCTTGCTTTGTGTCAGGTTTCAAGAACAAGTTAACTTACTTTTTGAGGACAGTTCCGAAGATTAACGAGCAACTAACACCAATTGAAGTTACAATAAGAGATAAGTTCATACCTGCGATAACTGGAGGACATATATGTTCGGAATTAGAGCGAGAATTGCTAACTTTGCCTGTAAGGATGGGTGGATTGGCAATTACGGATTTCACAAAGACAGCAGGAGTAGAATATGAGAATTCGAGGAAGATAACAGAGAATTTGGTTGAAGCAGTCAAGAAACAAGAAATGACATATTCTATTGAGAATAAGCAAATTAGTCGGATTAAGAATGAGATAAGATCAAAGAAGGACAAAGCTAATGAAGAAATTTTAGAAAATCTTAAGCAACAAATGAATACTTCGCAGAAAAGACTACTAGAAGTGAACAGTGAGAAAGGAGCATCCAGCTGGTTAAATGTATTACCCAACCCAAAATTTGGTTTCGATCTTAACAAGCAACAGTTTTGGGATGCAATAAGATTGCGATATGGGTGGAATATTCCAAATCTTCCAACGATGTGCACTTGTGGCAAGAAATTTGACATCCAACACTGCATGAGTTGCAAAAAAGGAGGTTTCATCACAATGAGACATAATGATATTAGAGATTTAACAGCGTCTCTACTGTCAGAAACGTGTAAAGATGTTGAAGTTGAACCTATGTTAACGAAATTAACTGGTGAAGTAATGATCACTCCATCTGCAAAAAGTGGCAACGAAGTTCGACTTGATATTAGTGCAAGACACTTTTGGGTAAAAGGCCAAAGAGCATTCTTTGATGTAAGGGTCATTGACCCAAACGCTTCGAGGTATTCAACCCAAAGTCTGCAAAAATGTTACGAAAGGAACGAAAAGGAGAAGAAATCAGCATATAATGAACGAATACTAAATATCGAACATGGTAACTTTACTCCGTTGGTTTTCACTATTCAAGGAGGAATGGGTCGAGAGTGTAAAACGTTTTACAAGCGACTTTCTGAGATGGTTGCTGATAAAAGGAAGGAGCATGCATCAATCGTCACGAACTGGGTACGAACAAAGATATCCTTCGCTCTTTTAAAATCAAGTCTGGTGTGTCTCCGAGGTTCCAGATCACCTTGGAATCAAAACAATGTAAACATGACAGAAGACATCAGCATCGTTTCAAAAACGTCACACGTGTAAAATCCAAATGTCAATTGCTGCAATGAAGATATGTAATTGTGATTGGGAAGAATTTATTTGTAAAATGATGCAACGCAGTGAACGGTGGTCTGCGAAATATAATTTTGAAAAAAAAAAAAAAAAAAAAAATGTCAATATTGTACAGTGTGATAGCAAGGCAAGATCTTCTGTGACGTAATTTCCGAAAAGGTATATTCTAACAAGGGTTTTGGTTCAGCCTTCTTCTCATATATATTCCTTTTTTTCAATTATTCAGTTATTTGGCAAAAAGAATACATGTCAACTGCAAATCGCCGACATTAAAAAATTATGTCATTTTCCTGATTCGATCAAAACTGGGCAATTCAGGCAGATTTGGACCAAATTATGAAAATTCCACAAAGTACGAAAATTCTTCAAATTTCAGAAAAGCAATTGCACAAAGAACAAATGAATGGTTGCATTAGCTGTAATATTTTCGAGACCAATTCTGCAAATTGTGTGGAACGTCCTGAAGTGTTCAAACCATGTGGCTTCTTCTTTCCGTTATAAATTATTCTTTAACAATTTCTTAAAAATTCTCGAAAAACGAAAGGTACATCACGTGATTTATACACATCGATGAAAAAATAGTTATGATAGTAAAATTATTGACTTTAGGACACCCACAGTGGAGTATTTTTATACAATACCTACGTTTCTCCTTCTTCTCATGCTACTATTACATTTTGCTCCAGGTTAAGAACAATTTCGTGCAACGTTTAAATGACATCGCTGACAAATTCGCAATTCCGGTATAATTTGGACTTTTCAACTGCCAAGTTTGGAAAATTTGTACGAACTCATTGGGAAATCCTGATTTAGGAAGGTGTCCGCTATAGGGAGGTTCTACTGTATCATGCCTCGACAGTGTGTTGAGTGAGAAGATTAGATGATTCTCTTTTCACAAAAACTACAATTGAGGGGATTATGACATAAATGTTGTTAGCATGTTTTCCTTGCATTTTTTGTTTTCCTAACTTCAACAGATTATACATGCTTACAGTGTTATACACTTTTCACGATTTTTAATTTTGTCTTGTCTGAATTGATACAGTCGACTCTCCCTAAAGCGGACACTCTATAAAGCGGACACCTCCATAAAGCGGACACATTTTCTCGGAACGAATTGAAGTTTTCCTTTAAAAATACTTTCTATAAAGCGGACACTTCCATAAAGCGGACACTTTTTGCTGGAACGAATGGTGTCCGCTTTAGAGAGAGTTGACTGTACTAAAGAAAAATTTTCATGAAAACCTGCCAACGTTAAAAAAATCGCGCAAGTTGATAACAAAAAACCACTGCGACAAAGAGCATTATTATTGAAATCGTGTGTACATTTCTATAGAAATGCACTCTTTCGCATTCCCTTTTCAACAACTTTGCCCAATGGGTCAAAACTTAAATAATGTCATCCATTATGATTTGTGCAGTAGAAAATTTGAGTTCCTAGTGTAAGTATATAACGGTTGGGCCAAAGAAACTTTTTCTTATTAATTTACTTTGAATATACATACCTTCAATTGTATTCTAGTGGTAATATAAATTTCTGCAATCAGGAAGAAATCCCGGACATCTCTAATCTGTACCCAGTGGTGAAAATCGTCAAAAATTCACTCCGAAGAAGAGCACTTTTATAGAAATAGTGTGTATATTTCTAAAGAAATGCACTCCTTCTCAGAGATTTTTCAACAAGATTGCCAACTGGGTAGATCAATGTTATTTTGAACAGTGATAAAATGGCGTTGTTTAGAAAAAACGGCTTAATCCTTTTATAATAACTTTGAAGAATTCCTTATACTTTTCTAACGGTATTTTGAATATTTCGACTAGTGTATCGAAAGTGGTTAGCTGTTTATGTTTCTCTTAAGTAAGAGTTATTGACTATATTTTTATCTATTTATGTATTTCTCTTGTTGCCAAGGGATGTTTAAGTCGTGTTCATGTGTTTCAAAGATCACAAATACCACTTATGGTGTGGTTGCATTATTTGAGACTTTTGTGAAGTGGAATATTTTCACATATGTCTTCTTTACTATTACTTTACTCGAAGTCCTTCGCTAAATGTAACTTGATATAGACCCAGATAGCGATAGATTGAGCATAAAAATAAATATACTCCTTCGCAATAATTTTTCAATAAATTTGCCCGTTGGATATGTATTTCATAGAAATAAAAGAAGTTATTTTCATACGTAACATTCTGAAATACGCTCTAACAGCTTGAGAATCAGGACGTTGAAATGCTTAATAAATCTTGGATTATAATTGGATTATTGGATTATAAAAAACTGTGAGTAAAATTTCTGAATAAAGTAAATGCTTTACATAACAATTCTCTTGTTCATCTAGCATTTTTTGAATTGCCTCCAATAGACGCCCTGGAGCATAAACGCCCCAGAGCATATTACAAATGCTATTTACCATTCTTTGTTGAACAAACTCACTTGATAGGGCGTATTCCAATAAAGTGGAGGTAGACCTGTAAAAGATGTTTCAGGAATGATGCATTACTCTTTGTACATCTTCTTGAGCAAAACATATAAATAACGCCCTAAATCAATTTGAGGGTTGATTATAATTTTCGCCCTTGGTGCTATCTAGAGGAAGGGATAATGGGTACTTATTGCAAATTTCTATTTCGTTAACTCTACCGAGGCAGTGATATAAGTATTCATAAAAGGAATATACAATTGCCGCCCGCTAACTGGACATCGCTTGGGACCCGGAAAAAAAGTCGAGTTAGGTGAGGGTCGAGTTATTTAATGTAATATTTTTATCCGCCACCCCTACCACCCCTATATTTTGCTTTTAATAGGTTCGGACAGTACACCTAGAAGAATTAAACAAGAAAAAAACTAATATGTTTCTTAATTTGGAAGATATTTTTAACAAGTTTCCAAAAATTAAAGTTCACTGATGATTGCTTGATACTACTGTCTAAAAATATTTATTTATCCTGCGCGGTGCGGCGAGACAAAACCATTACTCATTTCTTTTAATCGAATTGGTATTTGTTAAATTTGAAATCTTCTGACTTTGATTTTAAACCCCCGGTACTATTTTTCATTACTTTTTCATTACTTCTAGGTTCCATCTTAATATACATACTGCGTACAACTTTTCCAAAGGGATCGAAAAACGATAATTAGGGAAACAAAAATGAAAAATTTTGAACATGTCGAGTTTTTTGTCAAGGGACCGAAATATTTATGTCGAGTTAGAAATGTCGAGATAACGGGGGATATTTCCATTCAAAAACGTCGAATCTGGCGGGACCGAAGGAATTATGTCGATTTAGGCAGGTGTTGCTAAGCGAGAGGTCGAGTTAGCGGGGGGCAACTGTATTAGATTTTAAGAAGGAGCGAGCTTTCCCCTGATCATGCTCTGATTTAGTTTGACATATGGCTCATTGGTCATCAGCGTGCAATATACCTTTTCGGAAATTACGTCACAGCAGATCTTGCCTCGTTTCTAATGTTTTTAATTACTAACTTAATTAAGAAAAATCCGGTGCTCGGTGAAGGGACCATTTTCGGTTCGATTGATGTTCCACCTTAAGAACGATAAGGCAAAATGCTTACTTAAAAACGTTTCTGTTTCTTTTACATGCTGTAGGTCAATAATACAAGAATACTCCATTTGAATTAAAACTACAATATGATTTGATTGACCTTGAATAGACCAGGTTCTTCTTCATTGCAAGAGGGTATTGTTTCCATTTATAATATTAACTTATATCTAGCGACCTCAAACATTTCATAGGAAGTTCAACATAAATAATGTAGAACGTTTTCAATTTGAAGGTGTCCCCGGAAAATTGGGTGCGCACGAAACAAGAGAAGGAAAGAATGATTGGCTCTCACATCGGAATTCCCTTGCAAAAGTTTTTCTCACGACCTATGTAACAGTTCATTATTTTTACAGATAATCTTATTAAACTCAAAATCATACGGTTTTAAATACTACAATCCGTTAACGTGTAAGTGTTTGATGAAACATTGTATTTAAGAATAAGTTCAGCTTATATCAGATGCCATGTTAATACTTTGTTCATATTACCAGTGAAAATCAAATGCTGTAAAAAAAAAATATTGTAACTATGTAACTGTAGTTATTGTGAATTTCATTGGCTGTTTTCCTACAAAGACTTAGTGATGATATAGTCATGGATTTGTTTGTTTGTATGTATGTATGTTTGTTTGTTTGTTTGTTTGTTTGGTTAGGGTTTGTTTGTTTCTTTGTTTGTTTAACTACGCAAGTTTAAAAGTTTAAGGTCAACAACGAGTAAGCATATTGCTCATACGTGCAAATATTTGTCCCTTTAGTCATGGAAAATTTGAGGTTTAAAAATTGCATGCATCAAGCCTTTTATAGGAAGCCAAAGCTCTGTTATTGCTAAACTTATTATTACGTTAGATACATTTGCTTGACAAATATGATATTGATGCTTTTAGATTAAAAAATTGCAAGAGCTTCGATAGGTACTTTTAACTGTTCCTGATTACTCTTTTCTTACTATCAACAGTTATCTTAGAATACTCTAGAAATTGGCATTAATGAACATCTAAACAGATTTTGGATAAATCAACTCAACATCTTTGTATAGTTTGTTCACTAGATTCATGTACAAACAAGGCTGAATGCTTCGGTGACCTTCCAAATTTTAATGATCGCCATCATAAATAAAGTTAACTCTCATGTCTGAACTTTTAGAGTTTCAAATTTTAAATTACAGTGTGCATGGTGCTTTACGCCATCCTTCCACATCCATCCTTCCTTGATCGTTTTCATGAAAGTAGCTAATAAATGGATCAAATTTATGAACTCCCGATTTAAAACATACTATGGTCGTACTATATTTATATTTTTTAATTTATGTGCTAATGAGAAAGCTTATCAGACTGACGATTTGGCCATGAATGTGGTGAACAGACTATAAATATCGCCATGCTACTAAGGACCAGTCAGCAGAAGTCCTTGCGCCAGTTCGTGTCATAATTCATATTTCCCTTACTATCCAGGTCAGATCTAGCAGGATGTTTATATTACAGCCTCATTTCATCAATTTTAAAATAAAACTGTCTGAAGTAAATTTTTCTTTCAAAGTGATTATCTAAGAATTTTTCTTAATATTCTTCTGTTATCATTTTTCTATTTTGTGGTGCAAACAACCTTAAAACAATCATTGATCTTAGGGCTTAAAACAGCGATTTAACCAATAAAATAGATAAAAACCGCTAATATGAGCTAAATAAGCCAAAATTAGGCAAAACACATTAAGTTATCTACCAAGGAATTTTTCAAGGACTGTCAGGTAGCCATATAATATAACTCAAAATCGTGCATGCCCCGGAAAACCTGTTAATTCAGGCTACACTTAGGCAAAACACATAAAGGTCTTCATTAGATCAAGTGGCCATATAATAGAACCGAAGTTCGTGCAAGTTTAGTTTGTGATAAAATTCATGTGTCCATTACCTGCAATCCAACTGTTTAAAAAAGACTATAAAAAATATTTCTTGGTAGGTAGGTATACATTGTGATGTGTATATAGGAAGCAAATGGAGTTCTTCCAGTGATGTTAACCTGCCATTTTCTGTATGATATCCTGTATCATCTGTATCTTTGAAGCGAACAAGTTGTCGTTAGTAACATCTTCATCTTCGTCAGTTTCTGATTGATCCTCGAAGGTTTCTAATAGGCCAAAAAGAACGTTTAGGCCAAAAAGAACGGGTGAATTTGAAGCCCTTGCAAAGACTCTAAGAATTTAATAAGCGGTCAGGGTTTTCATCAATACTTTTTCATGGTCTCAAATCGGCAATATAAAGCGGCGAAGACGTGTCAGACAGGTTACGAGGATGTTTATGACGTTTCTCCGAATAATAATGTTTGGTGGTAGTTCTGACGGTTTGGTTCAAAACAGCAAATCAAGATTGTACAGCATTTACGCATGCCTAACGTATAGCTGAAAACATGCGTCTGAGAATGTAGTGGAAATACTGAAGCAGGATAAGTACCTCTTGTTCTGTTATTGTTAAAGGTATCTCGAACTTATTGATTTAACTGGGACACAAACAAATATAGCTTTTAGTGAAGCACGCGATTAGCCTGTGATCACAAAGTAAACCTTTCAGTTCTAACCGTCTCGTGGTTTGTCGGAAGGAGGTAAACCCTTGTATGTGTGACAAAGGTTCAGGATTCCTTCAAACAAACACTTCCTATGTTTTGCTACCAGTGCTGAAAATATATGTATACGCATATGAATTGTAATAAAGCTACTTAAGTGTTTTACTGCTCATGCGCGAACTTGAGTCCTATATACAACCACTTGATAGCACTTGAAAAATTAACTGATGAGGACCTTAACACATTTTACCTCAGTGTAGCCTGATTTTACAGTTTTTACTGCGCATTTTTCTGAACGCTTAAAAATGCCTATCTTACACATACATGCTCGCTCTGGAGTGATGACGCGCGACAGCTTTAAACACTGGATCAACTGACGTTGCTACCGTGTATTTAAAACTGTATAAACTAATTTACACTATTTCGTAATGACGAGAGCGTTTTCGTTTTATTTTGTTTATAAAGAGAAACTGTAGTAGTAGCTGTAACTATGGATACCTTAAAGGTACTTATTTGTTCATGTTCTTACTTATTTGTTCATAGTTGCGGGTTACATAGTTTTCCCAGTGAAAACGTCATGAGAGATTCGTCATTGTTATCTACGTACAGAGTTTTTAATTTATTCACTTCATGGAAGAGTGTTAATACTTCAGCGAGGTTGTCTAAAGGATTGTTGTCAGAACAGCTGACCTATCCCAAATCCCAAATCCTATGGGAGCTCCCTTGACCTAACAAAGGAGTTCCCATAGGATTTGGGATTTGGGATAGAACGGCACCTGCCAGAACTGAAAGAGTCCATATTTTGATGGGAAATCTTTTATGTTTTAAAATCTGGACTTAATAATGAGAATAACTAATATGAATTTTTCACTTGTTTCATTTTCTGATGTGACTGCGATTTATTTTATTAATGTTAAAGGGAAGCTAAACTCTGGGTTGTTCAAATCTATAAATGAAAAAATGCTCGATGTAATTTGTTGATTTTATAGCTTCATTAACAAAAAAATCTGAAAAACCTAGCCGTATTAACGATGGCAATAATTTTCTTTGCTATATAATTTCGTAACTCTAGTTATTTGCCACTCTACATTTAATGTTCTAGCAATATATTATTTATAATCTTTGAGTTATTCAAGTCTTTCGTTTTTGAACATCCTGATGTCAGATTGCCATGGTGAACATCTTTCGGAAAAAAACTTTAAATGAACTTTTAAATCTCAGGAACGAAAAGGATTTTTCGAAGGTTCAAAAATTTTTAAGGGCTTGTTTACATGAAGAACTTGCATCTCGGGACGAAATTTTCCACGTGTGTCCGGGGTGGAGTGCAATCCCGTCGTTTAATTTTTCACATCCGAAAAAAAAAATTACACTTTACTTCCTTGGTTGAGCAAAAAAAATAAATAAATAAATAAATAAATAAATAAATAAATAAAAAGGATTTTAAGTTGACAAGTGTAAATAGTACCAAGACGTAAGAAAAACCATGGCTAGTATTTTTGAATGAGAAAAAAATATTTTGGCCTACCTGAGTTATCATCTGTTTAAGAAAATGTAACTATAAAAAAAGGATGCACTAGGGTCCAGGGAAAACTGAAGAAGTTTGTCAGAATTTTTTGACTGTTATTTTGAACGGGCTGAAAGTATTCCTATTCTTATTTTCTCCAGCCCGGTTCTGAGATGAAATTTCAGGCTGGGATGAAATTTCTCCATACAAACAACCCCTTAAGCTGTTTCAAATAGCACAAGAAAACAAACTTTTAGCTCCCCTTTAATTTTCGTATTAGATTCAGAAATCAGTCGATATCACTTTAGAAAAATAATACGACAATGTTATTCATTTTTTGCCAAGCAACTTCCTGTGTTTAAAAACTCACATCCGTTTTGATTTTTCTATTTTGCAAAAGGAAATCTTTATAATGTCGGAAAGGATGTGTTTTATATCATTAGTTAAAACCAATTCGTACGTTCCTTAATATTGCTTCACATTAGTCAAACAGGATTGAAAATCAAAACATCCTCTAGTTTTAAATCAATCAGTAAATCAGAGGATGCAAATTTTTTAATTCTTGGGGAGGTACAAAACCACAAAAGGACGTTCCTATCAGCTAATTAAATCAATCACTCTTTCTTAACTATCCTATTCAAACTTCCTTAATTAAGTCAACTCTTTTGTGAAAAGATTCACTGTAGCAGTGACAAAAACGTTTTATGTGAAAGCAAGTTCGTCAAATTTTATAATTTGCGGAGAATGTGAGTATAGTTTAGTAACAGTCATCTGCAATGCTTGATTAGATTATTTAAAGTATGACATCAAAATGGCTAAGAGTGGATGAAACTTGGAACGATGATTTCTATGGAAACCAATTGTTTTGAGATTATAAAAAGAATTAATGAAAATTCGATTATAATTTGTTCTGATTTTTTAGACAGTTTCCTATATTTGCTAGAATAAACGCGATTGGCGATAATGTATTAAAAGAAACCTGGATAATCACACCACGGGGCTCGTATTGTAGGTATGTTTCCATGGCTCTGCCATTTTGTATGCATTTGAAGTTTCCATTTGAATCGTCCAACTGATAATGGGCAGAACGGTAATATATATATTTTTGCAACAAAAGTTTCATTTAGCTGTTACAACTCCAATGTTCTATTAAAATTTTAAATTGTCAATTAAATGACATTGTAATGGATCATGGTTACGAAAATGGGGTACTTTAAAATCTAATTCCTCTTATAATGATGGTAGGTGGGAAGTTAAGTTATACTCTTTTATTGTCAAAAAAGCAAAATTTGTATAATGTTGTTACAGTTGTATGTGGCTTTATCGTGTAATAATTTATAGTTTTTAGTTGTGTTCACATTTTTGAAGAAGAGATTTTTTATCATATGTTCGGTGGCCAGACTACTGATTGAAGTCAAAAATTAATTCATGAACAGAAAGCAAACGCTATGTTTCAGGCAAACATATCTAAGTAAAAAGGAGAATGATATTACAGTCGAATCTCTATAATTCAAACCTAATTCGAATTCTCTCTAATTCGAATGAATTTTATGAACCCTTCACTTCATCCTTGTAAAACGAACCTCTGTAATTCGAACTTTCCATAAATCGAACCTTTTTTTTCAATTCCTCGGGTTTTCGAATTAGAGAGAGTTTATTATACTAAAGCGAAAATCAAAATATTGAAAGGAGTCAAAAGAAAACTAAAGGAATCAAACATCAAAAGTTTCATGCCGAAAGTGATGATGTATATGTAAAAATTTAATGCAATCCTCCCATATCGCTTTTGAACCAGAAAAAGGCGTTATAAGTTAAACAGAAAGCGGCATGCAAGTGTGATATTCTCTTTAAAATTATGCTAAAGAGGAACTTGAAACCACATTTCGTATACGATATTTTAATTATTGAATTGATCTATTCGGAATTTTTATTTCAGTAACACCACTTATATAGAGAAAAGGAATCATATAAATTATTCAACTCACGTGTAAATAGACTTATTTCAAAACGAGAAAAGACACTCTTAATATAAAGAATCAAGAAGGAGAAAAAAAGATGAAAAAGGAAGTATCTGTACCAATATGTAACAACCGGGAAGAAGATTTATCTTTCGTACCTTGACGTGGTACGTTCATTTAAAGCATGTCTTTGAGATGTTGTCTTATCTTGACTAATCTCTTCTTCTATTTCCCATATAAGATGGAGTGATGTTCATTTTTGCCCCCGCAGCGAGCGTAAGCGAGCGAGGAGGCATAGTAGTTTCACGAGATAGGCGAATGTCAGTTTCCGATTTTGTTCTTCATCATCATCATCATCATCATCATCATCATCATCCTCCAACTTTCGTGTTGACGTTACACGGTGGAATACAATTATTAGCTGACTTAGCTTTTTTTTCCGTTTCAAAGCATGGTACTGTAAGTGGGAGACAATGTTTTTCTCTTTCCTAATTTATTATTATATTATACTATGTTATTTAGGAAGATCGTATGCTAAAATTGCTTAGACATTTTCGTGTTACTTTTGTGTTGTTTTAGTGAAGTGAGCGACAAGGATTTTGAAGCACAGCTTGATATCCGAAATTTTGCCAACCATACATTTTATTTTTGTATATATTTTAACTCTAAATTTTTCTTTCAATAATTTTGTTTAATGCACTGATTTTTGGCGGATTTTTTGGATTTCTGTGTATACAAGAAAGCCATGTTACAAATTTTCGTTCTTCGTGTTTTTCTTCTTTGACTGTCTTCCAAACCTAGTGTGGTCATGATCAATATAACCTATATATATATTTTTCTTGGTTTTTTTTATGTAAACTTTGGCTATTTTTTGTTTTAAATCAAAGTTTGAAACGCAATGGATTTTTCGCTTTAATTTTTTTTTTTTGAAAAAGTTTTTTTTTTTTTGGCTCTTACAGAATGTTTTTAACAAATCTTATTTTAATTATAAAAATTATAAAATATGTATCCATGGTTTCAATTCACACATTTCTCTTGTTTGTAGCAAATACTTTCTAATATTACTTGTTAAGCCTTATTTACACTTTTTGAAAGGTATATTAGCATCAGTGTAACTTAGACCTAAGAGATAACAAAAAGTAACAAAGTTTTGTGCATATTTTCATCTGTTTAAGTGTAGATCTATTTGGTTTGCATATTGCAAGTTGGTTTTGAAATGCCAAAAACTTGTTTTCGTTTCCGCTGTTAATGTATAGCTTGCTGTCTGTATAAATTGGAAAGCTTGAGCGCGGGGGCATTTTTAGCTAAAGCTACATGCTAGTATAGTTTGATTTACCTTAGTGATGCCTTATGTTTTTTAAACAGCATATGCTGTTTTGTCATTTGCGTTTTCAAAGGAATGGTCAAACGTCCCTAACTGAGTTTACCGAGTTTGATTTAACCACACTATACAGCAATCATCCTGGTGTTACGGTTTGTTATGATGGCTTATTTTCAATTTATTGTTATATACTTTCAATGGACAAATTTCATTCTAAATAATATTTGCACTGCAATTAGATATATAGTGTTGCGGAACAGTGGTCAAAATCTAAGCTATGTAGACTAGAAGACTTCTTTTAAGTGACTTTCAATTTTGATTCTCTCATTTTAGATACTAGATAAAGAAAATTAACAAAAAATTAATAATGCTCCTGTAGCACTATAAGATGGGTAATAAAATTACCATATTCAACAATAACATTAGCAGTAAATTTTCCAAGAAGAAGATGCAAATTGCCATGATTGGGTTAGATGGTGCGGGAAAGACAACCATCTTGTATCGACTGAAGCTGAGGGAGAACGTTTACAACACACTACCAACAGCTGCATTCAACGTGGATACTGTCCAGCCAGTAAAAAATGTAAAGTTTTTAATATGGGACACTGCTGGAAGTGAAGAACTAAGGCCGTTATGGAAAGCGTACATCAGAAAAGCGGACGGCATTATATTCGTAATAGACAGTTCCAATGAAGAAAGATTTGAAGAGGTACGAGTTGAGCTCGATAATATCCTTTTAACAAACGAATCCAAAGGTGTGCCGCTTGTTATTTTGGCGAATAAACAAGACAAACGGAATTCTTTACCGCCGTTAGACCTTAATAAAGTTCTTGATCTCGATAGTTTGGATTATTCAGTAAAATGGAATTTGCATCCAACATCCGGTCGCTATGGTGATGGATTGCATGATGCGATGTTACAATTATCACGAATGATTGAAGAAAACAGAAAGATGCAAGAGAGTCGATCAAAATCATTTTCAACAAACACATTGAATAGTTTTGAAATGATACAAAATTCAAAATTCATCTGATGGCATTGTTGTGGAGGATTACACTTGCAAAAAAATGTTTAGAAAGTGAATGATACAAGTTTAGTATTTTCATAACCAATTTAGTTGATTGCCGTAATTCGAGGTAATGTTGTTGATGATGTCATAACACCGATGCATGCCCATCAAATTTTGAATACCAACTGGAAATTCACAAGGAATATTTTTAGCTTCCTTAAGCAATTTTTACCAAGAATTATCTTCGAGACATGATTTATACATTTATACAGCAAACGTCAAACGAGTATCCTTTTGGTTATGTACATACACTTTAAAACGATATAGTATGGCTTAACAATTAATTTATTATGCCAATTTTATAGCAATAGCTAGAATGCATGCACTTTAATAGCGAAGTCATATTAGGAGAATCATAAGAAATATATAAAAATGCCATTGAAAGGACCAGATTAGGATTGAAGACAAAGAAGATGACCAATTAAAGACCAGTTAGATTACATTGAGACAAAAAAGCTGGTGTAATTCTTTTAAGGACATTTCCCTGTAATTCTGATAAAGATGAAGTACATTTCGATACAAAAAAGTAACAAGAAAAAGAAAAAAGGGACGATCAGTAACTTTTGACAATTTCAATGTTGGATAATCAGAGGGATGTACAGAATTTTTGGCAAAATGTGAGACTTTTACAAGAATTTGAGACTGCAAGTCGATAAAGGCAACATATATTTCAAAGGAATAGGAATTATGAGCTATGTTGTATCTGCGATAGAAATTAATGTCGCAATAGAAAATGATGCCGCACCGTGGTTTCAATATATGTAAAAAGTAACATTGAATTAGAAATTAATAGTAATAATTAAGCCAAAGAATGAAGAATGAAAAAGACATATATTGAAACCACGGTGCGGCATTATTTTCTAATGTGACATGATTTTCTATTACACATATCATATACATCTGATTCTTTTATCTAAGTTATGAAAGATTTTAATGGATCAATAAGAGAAGCTGCTAATACTGTGAAAACACAACACTTTTGATAATAACCTCCCCAGGTCACATGTTTCCTTTACAAGATTATGAGTAGTTAACAATAGGTGGAGTAAATGTTCGGAATTAAAGAAACATAGAAATCCTTTTATAACGATTTTATTGTCGTTAGAATCGTGAAGACATTCATTTTATGGGCTGTGCCGTCCCAAACCCAACACACAACTTTATAATACCTGTCTCACATAAACAATGAAAAACTTTCGACAGAAAAACATTTACACAAACTTTTGTTCCATGTTTTCCGTCCAAAATTTTGAATTTTCAGGGCGTTTATGTTTTGGGGCCTGATAAGTGGCAATTCGTTACTAATGTACTTTATAATACTTACACTACTATATAATACCTGCTTCAATGATTCAATGCTGTGATGTTTTAAGCTGATGGAAAATCAAAAATATGCACCTTTATTTGAAGAATATCATGAGACCACCAGTTATTCCAAACCTTTCCATACTTTCATATAAGTGCATTTTCTGCCATTCATTGTTGCTAGATGTAGTTTCTCAAGATATTTATTTAACTCTCCATGATGTTTTCTATAATTAGAGAGCATTTTTCCCGTTCCAAAGCAGCACGCCATGGTATGGATAAACCTTAAAGGTAAAAGGGAGAATACTGGTTCAGATTTCCTCATTTGTTTCTGTGATCTACGAACGTCATGCTCTGAATTTGGACAGGCATTTTTCCAAGATAGTTTTTATGGAATTTTGATAAGTTATCGAAATGGATCTTGAAGCACTAATTTTTTAACCCTCGTCAAACTCTGTGCTACAATGAAAATTTTGTATCATTTTACAAGGGTTACTTAAGAAGGCGAAGCACCAAGAAGTTATCGAGAAAAGAACACATATATATTAAAGTCGACTCTTGAAAACCCGAATACTCTATTGCTAGAACTACTCGATAACTCGAACTTTATTGTCCTGTCTGTTGACATTATAATTAGTGTAAATTTCAGCTAACTTCAACTCTCCGAAACTCAAACTATTTTCCCGGTCCTCTCAGAGTTTTCGAGAATCGACGGTATACATTTATAAACACTTCATCAATCAGACCTTCATCTACAAGGCTGCAACATCCCAGTATGCACAAAGACGTTGTTTCGACGTCGTATTCCATCGTTGTTTGACGTTCGTTTAATGGCCGAAATGGAAACAGTAAAACAATGTCGGATTTTGACGTCAAAGCAATGACGTCAAAGAAATGATATTGTACGGACGTAAAAAGCAACGTTGCATTGACATTGTAGCATGGTCAAATTAACAATGAAGTCTGAATTCTGAGAGTGATAACCACTAGATGTCTGAAAAACTTCTACAAAATCCTGAGTTCGAACAAATTTCTTTAACAACCGACGTAAATTATTGTTGGAATAACTTAAAACGAATCATTTTGACCTGTTTAGACGAAATCGCTCCAATGATACAAAAACGAGTCCGGGGAAAGCCTTGTCCGTGGATGGATATTGAAGTTAAATCGCACATGAATGCAAGAGATATTTTGTTACCAAAATCGCGCAAAAGTAGGAAACTACCCAGCAGGCATTTCAACGTTGTATCAACGTTGGTTGGAAGTTGCAACGTTGGATAACGTTATAACAACGTTGCGGCAACGTTGGAATTCCAACGTTGGATAAACAACATTAGAATAACGTTGAAGTAACGTTGGAATTCCAACGTTGGATAAACAACATTAGAATAACGTTGAAGTAACGTTGGAATTCCAACGTTGGATAAATGACATTAGCATAACGTTGAAGTAACGTTGGAATTCCAACGTTGGATAAACAATATTAGAATAACGTTGAAGTAACGTTGGAATTCCAACGTTGGATAAACAACATTAGAATAACGTTGAAGTAACGTTGGAATTCCAACGTTGGATAAATGACATTAGCATAACGTTGAAGTAACGTTGGAATTCCAACGTTGGATAAATGACATTAGCATAACGTTGAAGTAAAGTTGGAATTTTAACGTTGGATAAATGACATTAGAATAACGTTGAAGTAATGTCGGTTTTCTGATGTTGATCAAACAACGTTAGATCAACGTTCGTTTTAGTCATGGTCGAAGACTTGTGTCTTTTTACTCCCTGAAAGACTTTCGAGAGGGTAGAGATTTCGTGTCTATAAGATGAGTGGAAGAGGGCAAGGCAAGCTGATCTCTTTTTGAAAAAACATTTCCTGTTTTTATCACATTTTCATTGTCTATATTTCTATAAGGACATATTTTTTGCTTGTACATCTATCCCTTAACTTTCTATATCTTTACATTTTGTTTTTATGGTTGTTGATATGCGCGCGGTTTTTTGGTTGTTTTCCCGCCAAATCATGAAATAATCCAATGAAATTGAATTGCACACGCACTTCAGAAAGATTCACCAAGCGGCAAGGCCATGAATGTGTGGTATGTATCTTTTGTAAATTTTGTTTCAAATTAAAAATTGATGTTGAATATGCTAGGAGAGCTATTGTTGTCGGTGTTTAGCAGGTTGCTGTGTTTCATAAAAAAAGAAAACACAAAACAAAAACATAAAGTATATGTTTTCCATATCGATGAATCCTAGTTAATTATAATAAATTACGTTTTGTTGGTGGTATCTGATTACAAACATTTGACATTTTAGAGAATTTTTGAAATTTGAATTTGCTTGCACTAAGATTCTTATACACTAAAGAATGTTTTTCAGAACAAGAGATATTGCAATTTTAATGAAAAAGTATCAGAAAAACTGGAAATATACCTTGAAATTGCTGTAATTTTGAGAAGAATAGACCTGAAGTAGAGAAACTTTTACAAAAAGAAAATTCCACCACAGTAATTTTTGTGTTTTAGTTGTCGTCACTGTGTATATTTTAGATCAAATTTTAACAGGATTCATAAAAACATGCAATATTTCCCTATAAAGTTGTGAAATTTTATTATTGCGTGTACATTGGATAACCATAAGAAAAATATATCATTTTAAATAATTGTATAACTATCATCAATCTGATACTCAGGTAGATTTTGTCCTTAAAGCAGGAGAGAATTGAGTTTAACACCACAAAAGAACTTTTTTGTACCTATTATGAATTGAAGATGTTCATGGTCAAATTATAAGATTTCCCTTACAATTTTTGAGACCGAAATGCGACTTATATTTCCTATTATACAACTGAGTATTTTTTTTTGCGCAACACAACAACTACAGTCACTTTTAATCAAAATTTTTCGATCGAAAATTTCAGAGGAGAACAATTTCTGCTACAAATATTTCGATTATAGAATTCTACATAAAAACTTAAACTTACTTAGCTGGTTTTCATATTCAATGGGAGATTAACAATACAGCAGTTTGTTCTAAAGCAACCACAAGTAGAAACCGTCTGCTATAATTATTTTTTCTAAATTGTTCGAAATCCTGTCGAACAATTTAGAAAAAAGTGGGCAAAAAGGTAAGGCGGTCAAAAAAGAATCCTTTGAAGAAACTAATTTATATGATGCGATTACAAGTGAGATTCATTAACTTGATTTAAAGTATAAGAGAAGGTTAAAATAATTATCGATCTGAATGATCATATGAATTGGACTGCATCACTTAAAAGTACTTTTATTTTAGCCGCTGTAATGGATACTTTCAAGAAAGTTACCAAAGCAAAGGTTCATCTTGTGATTATGGACCAGCTGAAATATGCACCAGACTGCATGGACGGTGGAGGCCGAAAGACACGGGAATCCATCTCAGATAAGGCTGCAAATGATGAAGGAGACGACGCGGGAAATGACATCGACGACGACGACTTACAACATGATTAAAGTTTATCTATTTATTTAAGTAGTTATTGTATGACTAGTATCCCGTGTAAAAACTTTTTACTGTTGCATTTCTCAAAACGACGCATCGCTCACATCCGTGTCGAACATTTATAGAAATAAAAAGTTATCATAATCGGCGCTGTGCATACCACTTCTAATTTAGGGAGTGAAATATTTAACTTTTTTTAAACGGTTTTTCCTACATATATTTGACGTAAGGCTACGCAGAGGCGGCACTATTTTTTAATCTAACGTCATTATTAAAATGTCGTAAGATTTCAGTTCATCGTGAAAAGAGAAAGAGGTGATTACGAAACATAAAATGTAGATTTTGACACAGACACAAAAAAAACCTCATGTCACGATGGATGAAGTGGCTGCTGTATTTGTTGGTTAAGATGGCGCATAGCAAAGGGCAATAGGTGGGAATTTTGTTCTTTCAGTCTTTAATGATAATGGGTGGTAAACAAAGCTGCCTTGGCGTGTAGTGAAAAATAAAAACGCCAAAGGAAATATGAATGATAAACGGAATTATACCTGCTAACGTTGCTTCTTTACTCCAATAAGATTCGATAGCATTCGTTATTTCATCAGTCAGTTCTTTACCAAACACCCTTCATATTACAATGTCGAATTTATTTATTCTTTCATAATTAATTTTACCTAAAAAAGAAGATTTCTATTAATCATAAAAACATATTTAGCTACATATACGCACAAACAAAAGCAAACTAAAAGAACGAACGCAAACTTGAAGCAAACATATGGGTAGGAACAGGGAATATTTATTAAAAGATCATGAGTTTAGCTTCAGCCTACCAAACAGTCAAAAAAGAAATAAAAGATATGTTATGAAGAAGAATAAAAACGCCATGTAAATGATATGCAGAATTATACCTGATAATGTTGCTTTTTTTATCCACTAAGATTCGATACCATTCGTTATTTTAATAATCTGTTCTTTACCAAAACACTCAAGCATTTAGACTTGTTAAATTCTTTCGTAATTATTTTAAACTAAAAAAAGAAGATTTCCATGAGCAATGAAAACCATATCATAATAAACAAAATGCTACACATACACACAAACAAAAAAGGAAAGCAAAATAAAACAAAACACAAACTTGATTTCTTATCCAAATCGGAAAGCAAACATAGAAAAAGTTATTAAATTATCATGAGTATAGTTCCAGCCTACCAAACAGTCAAAAATGAATTAAATGGAAAAAGACGAAAAAAGTCTCAAAACTTACACTTGTTAATTCAATCTTTACGATACGATCTTTCTCCGAAAACGACTAAAACAATAAAATTAAAGATCTTCGTTTTAAAAAAAAACTATCTTCGTGTTCGTGAAGTTTTTTGTTTTTGTTTTTACTGCTACAAAATGATTGTTAACCAATTTCGAACGAAAAACATTGCATTGCTCGCGCTTCTCCATTGAC
Organism: Turritopsis dohrnii; assembly: GCA_027922465.2. Classification (NCBI taxonomy): domain Eukaryota; kingdom Metazoa; phylum Cnidaria; class Hydrozoa; order Anthoathecata; family Oceaniidae; genus Turritopsis; species Turritopsis dohrnii. The sequence continues at coordinate 69,225 of BQMF02000758.1, read as the reverse complement.
GTTTTTCGGCAGATTTTCAGTGCGAAAGCAAAAAAGAACCAAACGGAGGAGCATATACTAATCGTGGATGTGCACACAGTACACTCAGTTACTCACTTTCTAAAGATGCTGTATTGAATTTTCCATAGAAACATTTCGTCCCCAGTCTTTTTTCACACTTACCAAGTTAAATGTGTTGCACACGATTGCGGATTATTATAAGTAGATGTGGAAAGATATTAATTAAGTATTATTGTGAATATGTTCTTATAATGAGACAAAAGAATTTCAGCGTGACAATAAGATTGTTTTTTGTGTGTCGGTTAGTTCCTTGGGTTAACCGCTATCCACTGAAAATCTGTGTCAATAACAACATTAAATTACGAATCATCTACTCGGCTACCAGTTCAGACAATAAAGTGAAACGAAGCTATTTTTATCTGAATTTTAGCATTATCAACGTTGAAACAACGTTATTCGACGTTGTTTCCACGTTGCTATAACGTTGTAATCTGACGTGATTTCAACGTTGAAAATCTGACGTCGGATTTTGTTTCATTTTCAACTGTGAATCAACGTTTGTTCAACGTTGGACATCAACTTCAACACAACGTTGATACAACGTTGAAATGCCTGCTGGGTAGAGGATATTGAGGCTTATAAGAAAAAACGTAATCAAGTAAATCTACTCGTCAAGAAAGCTAAAAGACGTTATTACAACAAGCTACTTAATGAATCTGAGAAAGATGTTACAAAATTCTGGAACATTATAAATAAACTATTTCCTTCGAAATCATCAATAAAAACATCTACTTTTACCATCAATGACAGTCCAACCAGCGATAAAGAAGTCGTCGCCAACGCTTTTAGCAGATACTACAGCAATATCGTAACCACGCTCAAGCGATACGCGTTTCCCCTTCGAAATTGCACTTGGCAAAAACATGCTTTCGAACCACTTCGTACCACCGGCAAGTTTAAATTTGCGTCAGTGGAAGCGGAACTTGTCGAAAGAGAACTGCGAAAGCTGAAGCGTAAAAAGGCTACAGGGTTAGATGCAATTCCATCCTTTCTGTTAAAGGATTGTGTACGTACTCTGAGTAAGCCATTGACCAACATCATTAATAACTCCTTTAAGACCGGAGTATTTCCAACGGACTGGAAAATGTCGAAATTGATTCCTCTTTACAAATCTGGACGACATGACGACATCGAAAACTACAGACCCATATCGATTGTTTCGGCAGTATCTAAAATTATTGAACGTATCGTGCACAGTCAGCTTGCTACTTATCTGGAGAAAGGTAATCTCTTAAGTAACTGTCAATTTGGATTCAGAAGAAAAAGATCAACTGAACTAGCAGTTACGTTTTTTCTCGACAAAATCAAACGAAATGTGAACGACGGAAAGATGGTCGGAGCAGTGTTCATTGATCTAAGCAAGGCTTTTGACACTATCAGTCACAGCAAAATTCTCAAGAAACTTGAGTCCTATGGTGTCACCGGTGCTGAGCTTGCTTGGTTTGGTGACTACCTATTCAACCGTTCTCAGGTGGTTTGTCATGAGAATACTCTATCGTCACAAGAAAAAGTCTTTAATGGTGTGCCACAAGGATCCATTATTGGTCCATTATTATTTGTGCTGTTTTACAATGACTTTCCAACGTGTTTAAAGCACTCCAAATGCGTGATTTATGCTGACGACACCGTCATCTATGTGCCTGGAAAGGATCTTTATATAATTGAAACCAGGCTTTCATCAGACATGGAGAGAATTAGGAAGTGGTGTGTTGAAAACGAATTGATTGTCAATACAAGTAAGGGCAAAACCGAAGTAATGATTTTCGGGACATCTAAACGTTTAGCATTAAATAAATCCGAACCAGAAGTGGTCTTCAACAACCAAATGGTACAGTCCACCAGCTCGTATAAATACTTGGGTGTTGATGTTTGTCCAACATTAAACCTCACCACATATTTTGACAAAATGTATAAGAAAAGTTGTAGCCGTTTGAGAATGCTATACAAGTTACGACCATTTATCACAGTGCATTGCGCCAAAACCATCTACATGTCTATGATTCTTCCATTACTCACCTACTGTGGCACTGTGCAGTTACAAACAAATGAAACTCATAAATCACGAATAGAGTCTTTCCACCGCAGGGCTCTGAGGCTGATTGGTCTAAACGCCGATTCGAAAGCTGTCATGTCTGCAAATGTCAGAAACAAAATTCACTGCCTTCTCCTTGTCAAGAAATGCTTGAACAATAGTGTGTGTAGTAATTTCAAAAATTATTTTGAAATTGCAGATCACACTAAAGTGACAAGAAATTCTGGACATCTACTGACATTACCAAAGCTGAAATTAGAATATATGAGGAGTTCCAATTCTTTACGCAGGGATCTGCTGTTTCAATGAGCTCCCGCGTAAGGTGAGGAAAGTTGAAGATTTTAATGAGTTTAAACGTGCCCTGCAGGATCATTTCCTTTGCTGAAGTAGTGTCTTTTTACAGTTTTATTGCCTAGTCTTTTGACTCTGCAGCTTGTTTACTTCACTGGGCGTAATTTTACCCATGTGCCATCGCTTCTTTTACTTTTCACATCTTTTTCTTAGTTTTTAAATTTTATCTACTATTGGGGATTGGGCTACAGGGCGGACATTGAAAACAGAATTGTATATATTTTATTCATTTCTGAGTCTTTTTACCCTGTAAAAATATTCGTTTAATAAATAAATAAATAAATAAATAAATAAATAAATAAACTATAGACCATAATCCGTGGTTTGAAAAAGAGCTCTAAAAAAGTTTTCGTGGTGAATCAGGGTTACTATTTGTATTTTGGCGATATCCCGAGTCCGAATTTAAAAAGTTCCCACGTTTTTGACTGCCTGGAGTACCTGGTCATGTAATATTGTAGTATTATTCGTAGGTATATTGAAAGTAAACTGGTTATTTTGTATTTATCTGACTACACGGGGTTTCGTAGAGAGGTACTTCAGCCTTCTGCTTGCTCAAGCCATTATATACGATCATAGATTGTAAGATTTATTTATTTATTTATACATTGGCGAAATAAAAATAAACTACTACTAAATAAGCGCTCAAAGGTCTTATTATCGATTTTATCGTGTTTTATCGTGTTTCATCGATTTTAAGGCATTAAGACGCGTTCAGCTCTAAAAAGATCTTTTCCATTGCATTTATATTTTCAAACATGGTTGGAAAATTTCAAGCCAAGAAACAAAGAATGGGTCAAATTTTAATAGCTATCGTGTAAATTATCGATTTGTTATCGATTTTGCTTAATAAAGTGGAATAAAGACCTCATAATAGACCTCATAATATCTAAATGTTACATTTGTCACCCCTGAAAGCTTGGAGAGTGACAAAGTTATTTCCTGAGTTTATCATTTTGTTTTAAGGCTTCCCGACTAATCTTCCCTCTTGGTTATGTACATTCCACCAAATAGAAAACAACAACATTTCAATGTACAACTTGGTATTTGGATTCACTAGATGTACACAGTTGCGCCCTATACCGTACTGTACGCATGTACATTTTAATGTGTGACTAACCCGGCAGTGAAAACGCCCTAGAAGGAGGAAACATTATCTCAGAAACGTTTTTATCTTATTTATTTATCTATTTGTTTGTTTATTTATTTATCTATTTTATATATTTTAACAGGACCTTATTGATAACAGTGTATATTTCACTACTGAAAATGCAAATCCTGTATAAATATTCGATATAATAATAACAATAATAATAACAACAATAATAAAAACGTTTTCCCTATTGGTTCATCAGTCAAAAAAAGTCACATTCGATTGGAGTTGAAATTTATTTGTTTTGCACTGAAGTCGCACACAAAAAAGGAAATAACTTCTCTCACAGCTCAATCTACCATTTTGCGTGACATACAGACAAACAAACAAACAGATGGAAAATCGGATATTAATATATAGAAGATTTATTTCCTAGATGTTTTCAAAATTATAGTTTGTAAGTGTTCTTCGTACCACTGCTCCTTCTGCTTCATTTACTGATTAAATTGGATCAGGTTACGATCATGTTACTATTTTTGTATTCATTTTTATTCAATTTCCGCGCGCTAGGCGTAGGAAATTGTTTGGTTTACACATTCTATCTATTCATCTATCTATCTCTGTCAGTCCGATGGAAGTCCGATCGGATTTCGGATTGATTGTTTATTTAGTATAGTTAATGACAAACCCAAAACTCTATCCCAATGTAATACAAATAGGTCATAATCGACATTATTTCATAAAAATATTAGATTGTTATAAAGTTTTGAAATATATTTGGAAGTTATTTTAGCTTTTTTATGCTAAAAACTTCCTAATTCAATCTTTAAAATTTTTATTAGCGAGTCCTTAAAATACGCTAACACAACACGTGAAGCGTTTTCCAACCGTTCTGTGGAAGTTGTAACGTTTTAAGAAGAATTTAAAGACTACTTTCCTGTTTATGCCTACTGTTGTAATCCAAGTATTACCATGAGAACATTTCTTTAAACTATACATTGTTTAAGCTGTCAAGGTTTTTTCACTACGAATCACTTGATGGAAGCATGAGGATTTAGTTTGGGATAAAGTCATTAAACTTTTGATGATGATGAGAACAGTAAGATTTTAGTTGACTAATGTTTACGTAAGACGTATTCAAAACACATTGATAGAAAATTTATCTAAGCAATATATGTATACGTAAAAATGTAATTGCAAAAACCAATGAAAATTTGTAGTGTAAATGTTTTTGATATGAATCCATATTTAAGGCAATACATCACTGGGTGTACAAAACCTCTCCATGATAATACTGATTGAAAGGAACAAAGCTGAACGGGATGGTAATAAGCAGACCCTAACAAAGTTTTGTTGTGTCATTTGTCTTTATGTGCACATTCGTGTATTTTATAAACTTCATCAAAAGTTTCAAGTGGTGAAATGCAGGTTTAGTTGAAACAGATATATATATATTGAATATGTTGATCTAAGTTATATAATTTTTATCTTCTTGTAATCCTGTTAATTGCTGTTGATTAAAATCTTTGAATTCTCGAGTTTCTCTTCTCTTCCTGCTACTATTTCATGTTTTGAACAATTCCATATACATACAATGTTTACTTAAACATGTTACCATATTCACATTTTTGGCAAAGTTCGGTCCAAATTTGGAAGGTTTGCACAAAGAACAATGTGCTGATGTTGAATGTGACAGTCACTTTCAGATTTGATCATAAACAGGCTAAGTCTTCAATTTTTATAGAAGTTTTCAAACTATGTAAAATCATTTGTAAGACGTAATAATAGTGTTGAGATCAATACAATTGTGAAAGTCATCAATCTATACAGCTTCTTATTTCAAACGATTTTGGTTCACTTCTACCAAATGTCATTTTAGTCAATAAGCAATATTGTGATAGACCTATTCTCATAACATAAGCACTTTCAACAAGAAAAGAATGGATAAAGTCATTCAGATATCCTGAAAATTAGCCTGAAGCAATTTTCTCAAGAGCTGATGCGGAAATTGTTCAAGCCTAATGGATCAGTTTGTATATTAACCAGCTCATCATCAACATATGATTTGTTTGCTTCACAAATGTTGTGCAAGACAAAACAAGCATAAATAAAAGTTGGGATTGTTTCTAGTTTCAGATTTACTTTTCTGGTCAAAATAGCCCATCTAGCTTTAAGGCGGCCAAAAGCACACTCAACAGGGTTTCGTGCGGATCTAAACATGTTGTTAAAAATCCCCTCTGCATTATTTGAACAGTGTTCATATTCCTTTCATACAAAAAGGGACTAATGGATACACTGAGCCACCAAGATAGTTCGGGATCTTTTCTGCTCCTTGAAAAGGCATTTGAAACACTTGTGGCAATAACGTGTTTCTCAGTTTCATGTTGATTTAACTCGCGTAAAAGTGTCTTACGGATCTAATTTTGAAAAGGAATTTGCAAAAATCCCGCGTTCCTGTGTGTGTACCCCGTTACTAAAAATAAAATCACAGAATCGGGACTGGAAAGAGTACTAATATTGTAAATCTTGAAAAACTGAGCAAAAAAATGTATGGGATCGTTTCGCTACAACCAACCGTTGCAGAGAGATCGTCAGTCAAAGATTTTGATGACGTCATAGCCTCAGTACCAAATCAAATTTAGGCCCAAATTTTGCGTCAACTCCTCATCCGTATAGCGGACCCTTAAAAACGTCAGTTATCCCTATTGGTTCTCGAGATATTTCCCTAAAAATTTCGCGTTCCATTGGGGATGCAAAGCAATGATTCCCCGTGATCATAAAAAACTGACGTCAAATGCCACGTGCTTTTGGAATAATCGTGAAAAAAGTGTCTCTCGCCTCTACGTGGTTTTACGACGAAAAGGGAAAAAATAAGAAGAATTTGACCGTTGAAAAAAAACTAAATATATCACTCTTTAAAATAAAAGTGTGACACACAGCACGGATTATTATGATAAGACTAGCCGCCAAGGCGGCGTCGCTCACCACCCATGTTCAGCTTGTGTTGTGTTGCACGCCGCCCGCAATCAACATATTTCAGTTTTACGCGCACATAAGAAGACGATGACCGTAAAATTTACTTAAATATATCACTCTCTAAATTAAAAGTCGGATTCACATTACGCGATTAATATAATCTTGTTATAATAATCCGCGATTGTGCATCTGGTTTTTATTTTAAAGAGTGATATATTTAACTAAATTTTACGTAGGATTTCCTATATTGTCCGCGTAAAACCACGTAGAGCCGAGAAAGTTTTTTTCTCTGTAATGACGTCAGATTCTACTGAATCATTCATTTGACGTCAGTTGTTTTTATGAATACATTTAACAACGTTTATACGCTTATAAGGGACGCGGGTTCATTTTCGAAATAAAAACCGGTAAGAAATGTTTTGCCAAAAATGTATGTTGATTGCGGGCGTCGTGCGACGCCGTTCAGTTTGTTAGGTTTTTGGTTATACGATACACACGGGCTTTGGATTGAGGGGTCATTTTCGTAATTTCGTAAGAAATGTTTTGCCTACAATGTATGTTGATTGCGGGCGGCGTGCGACAAAACGCAAGCTGAACATGGGTGGCGAGCGACGCCGCCTTAGCGTCTAGTCTTATTATACTAATTCGCGATTGTGCATCCTACTTTTATTTTAGAGAGTGATGCATTTAACTAGGATTTAACGTAGGATTTCCTATATTGTCCGCGTAAAACCACGTAGATGCGAGAACGTTTTTTTCTCTGTTATGACGTCAGATTCTACTGTATCATTGATTTGACGTCAGTTTTTTTTTATCAGTACATACAACAACTTTTATACGCTTACGCGGGACACGGGTTCATTTTCGAAATAAAAACCGGTAAGAAATCTTTTTGCCTGAAATATGTTGATTGCGGGCGGCGTGCGACACAACGCAAGCTGAACATGGGTGGCGAGCGACGCCGCATTGGATGCTGGTAAGATAAGATATCAAACAATCATAGAATATAAACCAAACTGTGGCCAGGGGTAGAAAAGCAAGACACGGATAAACTGAATAAATGCTAGATAAATAAACCAAGGTAGAAGCTGAGTAAAATGATAGATAAAACTCAAAATAAATACACAAATTGGTAGTTGCAAAATTTCCAAATCAAAACAAACCATGCATAAAAAGTTCTATCAGGAACATATGGCTCTTCTCATGTGGACACATAGAAAATTTCATCACATGCATTTACATTAATATTTCAACACAGCAGCTTCTCGTTGGGAATAGTTTAGGAAATTTTGACAAGCAACACCAATTTCGTATCAATCTTCTTAATATAGTTCTCAAACAAGCAACCAATTGACAAAATTTGAATTCCCATCTACTACTTTTCCCAGTGGAAATTATGACCAATTTTGATTTGTTGTCTTCATATCTTTTGATTCTGCAAATCGTTACTGGGAACTAAAGCATCAATATTGCTAACATAAATTGTCGGATTTAATTATGTATGTTGGGTTAATCACAACATTGTCGTAGTGAACCACAGGAAACACGCATCCAAGAGTTTTGTAAATTTCAGAGAAAACGTGGTGGCATCTGATGCAATTGTGTTTATGTTTGTTGGACTGCAGGGTCATTGGAAATTATCCAGTTGGGCATGTTTTATGCAACCAGCATCATAAATTTATATTCACTTGCAAAAGACGTTTATCAATAATTACTATTCAGTAATCAGTAATCCGATAGTATGAAGTTAGATCGACGCCAAAATCTCGTTTATCAAGTCGTCGAGTCGTTTTAGATGTTAAAGCGGTTCACAATAAGTCGACATTCAAGTCATCAAGTCGTTTTAGATGAACACTCGCTTTCAAATGAAGGCGTTTTAGAAGTTTGTTCGTTTCAGATGATGACGCGTTGTTCAAAATTTGTCGGTCTTTCATATCAAAAACTACTACAATTTCATGATCTGTTTATTCAAAATGACACTATTCGTGAGCCCCTTTCTTGAAATCAGACGATAAAGGTGTTCCACACTGAACATGAACATATTAATGTGAGGTACATATTTCATTATAAAGATAAAGAGAAGGGATCTTTCAGAATTCTACTAACAAACAATCAAATGCATCTGAAAGAAAAGGGAATCCTTCACAGTTTGGTCATTTTTTCATTCATAACCATGCAATGGCCCATGCTTCATGCAACTACTAGAAAACATGACGGCCAGCATCATGACTTATGTAAATATGACACAAAAATCTGTTTTTGTGTAAAAGCCAACACTGACTTAGAGAAACTGGTAATCAGGTTGCACCGCCTCATTTTCTGAACCGAATGAACATCTAAAACGGCTAATCTTCCGAAGCGCCTCAATTACACAGCATCTAGCGACCCCAATTTCTAAGACGCCTCAAATTGAAAAACGAGTGTTCATCTAAAACGATTCGACGACTTGTATGTCGCCTTATTGTGAACCGCGTTAACTTCTAAAACGATTAATGACGTCACGAGTCAACATCTAAAACGACTCGACGACTTGACAAACGAGATTTTGGCGCCGAATTAACTTCATACGATAGGCCACAGCATCACATTTTGACAATTAGTATCAGATTTGTCATCAATAAAAATGCAATTTTGATTTTGAAGATGAGAGCTTGATTTTATGCCTGATATATGCCATATGCTGAAGTTAGCCAAAAACATTATATTTATACACATCAGTTTCTTCTAGAACGAACCTACAAAAGACATTGAAACAGCCAAATATAAAAAAAGATACTTTTCGTTATATTTCCAATCGTAGTTTAATTGTTTAGATATATAATATAGACATGAAAATAACGACAGATGCATAATTTACCAACTTATTGCCTTTTGTTTTTATAATCGTAGTTCGCATTAAGTTCCATAACTATTTTTTCATCAAAATAAATAAGCATACAAGATCATAACTCATGTTATTGCTAATTCTTTCACTTTTTCGCCCATTACTCTACACACTGTTTACATTTTTTACTATAGCCACTATTATAATGGCTGCCAATTTTTTTTGCGGCTTCACTCTTTTGATAGCGTTTTTACGGGAGTTAGATATCTAGTGAAATATATATATCATTGATTAAAAGGCATTTTCATTTTCATTCGCCGCGCCGCCGATGCGTACAGACGTACTCTGAGAGTGAAGCTTAGCAACTACGCGCCTATATTTTAAACATGACACATACACGAGCGCAACAACGAAATAATTATAGCCAAATGGATCAAATTCTAAATAATTGTGACAATAACTGAGCAACATCGAAAGCCACAACAAAAACATCCAACAGGATCTAAATCGAATGAAAGACGAGATCATTACCAACCTTGTTCAAGTTAACAAAGAACTACAAAAAAAAGTCAAAACCCTCGAAAAAAAGTAGCGAATCTTGAATCCTATCACCACATACAGCGAACTAAATAACCAGTACGGTAGAAGAAACAACATAGAGATATGCGGGATACCAAACGATGTAAAAGACGACAAGCTAGAAGAAAAAGTGATTGAAGTACTCAAGCATATAGATGTCGAGGTAACACCTGCTGAAATAGAAGCGTGTCATCGCTTACCGCCAACGAAAAAGAATAAAAATAAAAAAACAATAATAAGGTTCGTTAACCGAAAAAAAGCAGAAAAAAGTCTTTTTAACAAGAAAAACCTTTCCAAAGTTAATATAGTTGATCTGGAGTTCCCTGAGGACACTCGAATTTTCATAGGTGAGAACCTTAATGCGTATTTTCGTGAACTGGGTTATCTCTGCAGAGAACTAAAGAGAGAGGGTTTCATCAACAAATTCAAGTTTCAAAATGAGGCGTTTTTCATCAAAATCAAATCGAACAGTGAAACCCAAGAGAAAATTGTACATAAGGATGAATTGTACGATCTTTTTTTATGACTTTTTCTTTCCCGAGGAGGTTGAGAATTATGACGTATTAACATAGTTTATCTTCTGGCGCCTTGCGTAAGTTCACTTTTTTTTGTCGTTGTAATTTTCTACCTCTCTTGCTCAAGTTCGCAAATCTCTCTCAAATTAATTCTGGCACTCTATGTTTCAAGTCATAATGGCGTCGTTGCTACTATATACCTATGCTCAAAGTCAGTCGACGTCTATTCGCTGTGTCTGGTTATTTCCAGTGCTAATTTCAGTGTTTTTTTATTGTGATAGGCCCAATTTTTGTATTTTCATCTTTAAAACCCTCAGATTCTGTTTTTTTTAACAATTTGATATTTGCTTGTGTTTTGTACTCTTTATTGTTATTTCTCCTCCACATTTTCGTTTATATGTCGAGTTTTTCATGTCCTATCTGTAAAAAAACTGTTGGTGACTATTGCAAATCTATTTTTTGTGATGCCTGTAAGTCATGGGTCCATGCAAATTGTGTCCCCTTGACTTCAGCCGATTTTAAAAATCTTGCTAAATGCAATGATGCTTGGTTCTGCCCTTCATGTATTAATCATATTCTTCCTTTTAACAAAGAAATCCGCAACCCTTCTACTGCTGGCAACATCACTCATAGGATGAATCCCCTTATAGATCAACTTAACAACCTTTACACAAGTGAAAACTTTAATGAGACTGAAGATTGTAAGTATTACAGCCCTGCGGACTTCACCTCAAGCTTTATGAACTTCAACTCTGCTTTCTCTGCCTTTCACTTAAACATCGCTTCCCTGAATAAACATTATGACGAACTTTGTGACCTATTGGCTCAACTACAATTTAGTTTTGGTGTTATTGCAATCTCTGAAACTAGAATCTGACACTACCATTTCCTCTTTTCTTGATATTTTGGGCTCTTACTTGATTATTCCCAAAATTATTCTTCCCACTAGGATCTGCCCTGGTTCTGAAACATTGATTGATAACATTTTCATCTCTTCTTCTGATTACTGTTGGAAATCTGGTAATATTTTGTCCAGTATCTCTGATCATCTTTCTCAATTCATCATCTTAGAATCGTCTGAATCTAATAAATCTTCATCATCATCCTATTATTTCAAGGACTGGAAGAAATTCAACCGTGAGGATTTTATTTTAGATTTTCTATCAATCGACTGGAAAAGCAGACTGAAACGTGAAGCTGGTGATGTTGAATTTTCCTTTAATACTTTCTTTGCAATCATTGATGCTCTTGTTGACAAACATGTTCTACAAGTCAAGTTGACTAAGAAACAAATTAATAACTCTCGCAAACCCTGGATCACTGGCGGCTTAATAAAATCTATGAATAAACGTGACAAACTCCTTCAACTATATATCAAGACAAAAAATCCTGATGTTAAGTCTCAATATCACGAACAATACAAAACTTATCGAACTCATATTGTAGCCCTATGTAAGCAAAGCAAAATTAATCACTTCAGTCAGTACTTTCAAACTAATTCAAACAACATTCGTAAAATTTGGGCTGGTGATCTAATCCAATGCAAATCTAAAACCACTGCTTCTATCTCTCTATCTGTTAATAACACCATAGTTAATAGAAACACATGGTTTGGTGACTCGTGTTTTTCCTATTGTTATACGTCCGGATGTTGAAAGTGCATGTCACGTGATCGTGAAGCTGCAAAGATCAAAATAAATATGGCATGCAATAGTGAAGATACTGGCAATTTAAGCGATTACAAACACTTATTAGAAGACGATTTTGATAGTATTCTTGTCAGGTTAAAGGAATCTGAGCTTTTTGGTAGTGAAAATAATGTTTTAGTGGAAAATGTAAGTATTTAAAGAATATTTTCTTTCAAAATGAACACAGAATGGTGACTTATTTTGTTATCTTATTGGTTGTTAATTTTTCTCCAGAGAAAATAGTGTGATCGCTTTTCTCTAGATGAAAGAACAAGATATTACCATCTGTGAGTTCTGTCAAAAACCGTACAAAACTGCTGGAGGCTTACTCAGACACAAACTGATAAAACATTCTTCACAAACAACAACAGAACAAGAGGAGGTGGTGGTGGTAGACGACACCGTAATGGAGCAGGAAGAACAGTCTTCGATGTCAAGAAACGAAGATTTGCAGGATGGTCTAAATAAAGTTGTAGAAAAGCTACTCAAGAATACCGTTTATGTCAATATTCATAAGGAATTGGCAGAATTTCCTAACTGCCTTGAGAAATGTGTTCCCCGATTGACAGAGGCAGTAAATAATGACATAAAGTCCAAGAATACAGATTTATTTTATGCAACATATTATTCGAATATTGTCCAGAAGAGCACAGAAATATTTCAAACTGGACTTTCAGAGTCTACATCGAAATTGATATTAATTAAATTTGCAGACATACTAATATCGAAATAAAAGACTATTAATGAAACTCCTCATGATATACATCCGAGGCAACTTGCAGGATTACAGTACATTGCAGGATATGTAATACATAATCTCCATAAAAAAATAAAATATTCAAAAAGTTCAACAGGTCATCAAAATCAAATAAGTCTTGCAATGATTTGTTCTTGAAATGATTTTTGTAAGCGGATAGTGTTGGTTGCAGAAATTGGTGCCTTAGGTTTTGCTGGTTGCTGGTTTTTATTTGAAATAATTCCTTTCTCCTTATCAAAAAGAAGTTCTTGAGATAAACAATCCTCACACTGAATGTTTTTCGAGGATACCATTTCAGCAAGCAGTACTTAACAACTTTTGACCCTTCTGAAAGTTAATGCCCCATAACGCACCAAAATATATTCTTCATTTTCGTCTGAGTTTAAAGCTTTGTGTGAAATAGGCACTTGTTGAACAATAACATTTGCTGATATGCCTTCTGATATGACTCCATTGCATAGTGTACTAGCCAAACATAGCTTTGCTAATTCCGATATAGTGATGTTTCTCAAAGAACGTTTGTATGTTTTATAAATATGGTGGTCTTCCGGAAGGAGCCAGCCAAAAACTTCAATAGTGTAGGCTAAAGTTTCATTTAGCGTCAATTTTAAGTAAGGTACGGAAAGGTCTTGTTTTTTATATTTATAGGCCAACGTAATTTCATGGCTTATATGAATTTCCCAGTCTTCAAGTGTTATTTCAAATCGTCGAAGCTCGTGTAGTAAGATTTGTTTTTCTGTTCGTGAATTTGAACGATCGAACGATGTTTTCTTTCATTTTGTACAGTTGACTTGGTATCATGACTCTTTACCAGCATATTTAGTGTTGGTACAACGCCATGTTTAAGCTTTTTCCTTGTTACTTTTTCTCCGACAACTATAATAAAACGACAGTTATTCACGAGCAAAATACTCTACAATCCCGGACAAAATATTGTGGCAATAAGCATGAAATTCACGTCATGAGGCCCCCCTTCCCCCACCATCAATGTTATCAATGTTTGTTGGAACCTCTGGCTGGACACAACTCAAAACATTGATGCTGGGGGAGGGGGTATTTGAATTCTTCATGAAAAACATCAGTTTTGCCACAATTTTTGTCCGGGATTGTCTGAATTTTAAGAATAAAAATGGAAAGGGGTCTTCCTAGTATAACGACACATTCTTTCAAGACTGAGATCTCCCACAACATGTGTTGGCAGCCAGGTTGCTCCTTGTCACAATTCGTGTAATTTTACACAAAATCAAAACAAACAAAACATAGCCCTACTGAAAACAGGCTTTAGCAGCTTGTCAATATTTGTCAATTCAAACATGTATATACATACTCTATATATGCTGTCATGAATGTGTGATACAAGAAATAACCAAAGTTTACATGGCATACTGGGCCAAATGATGAACAATACAAAGTCGTCTACCAAAATATATACCAGATGTATGTGAACACAAAACAGAAAGATAATTTTTCTCTGACAAAAACAGATATACCCTATATATACGTGTCATAATAATCTATATATTAATAGCCGATTCTCTGTCTGTCTGTCTGTTTGTTTGTTTGTTTGTTTGTTTGTAAGTCACGCAAAATGGTAGATTGAGTTGTGAGCGAAATTATTTCTTTTTTTGTGTGCGATGAGAGTTCGAAGCAAATACATTGCAACCCCAATCGAACGTGACTATTTTTGGCTGATAAACTAATAGAAATAACGTTTTGTTTTTATTATTATTGTGTTAGTTTTATATTCCACGTTGATTTGGCTTTGAAAACAGTACATCAACAAAATACAAAGAAACTAACTGATTAAGCATTTTGGACAAAAAGCAGCAGTGGCAGAACGTGGCAGCATATGTTCGGTTTGCCACTAACTCTTGTCTGACTGTCTGAGACGGGTGAACTTTTTTTTTAACAATCAAAATGTTTAAAAACCGATAGGTAAAAAAAGAGTATCTTATAAAAACAAAATGTTTTCTTTTTTTTTGCTTTTCTTTTAATAAATTAATTTCTTCTTTTAATTGTTAAGCGTTCTGATCGAACGTTTTTTTATTCTATTTATTCATTTAGCACGTGCCTTTTTTCTCTCCTCCGTGTGAACTTTTTAAGAAGAGAAACCATTTTCCCCATGTTTGATAGCACCCATGTTAGAGCGCGTAACTTTTATAAAACAAAAGCTAATAAAAAGTTTTTTTCTCTCTACGTTTTGAGTGCATTGTTGTACTGTCAACGATTGTTTTAAAAAATAAATAACACATGAAATTTGGGTTTTTTTGGAACCATTGTTTAAACTGATATTTGATATTTGATTTCGAATCTGCCCCTAGGATAACTGACGTTTTTTCGGGTCCGCGATACAGGCGATGGGGTGACAAAAAATTTGGGTCTAATTTTTTTGGGAGGGGTCTGTGACGTCATCAAAATTTTTGAAGAATGATATCTCTGTAACGGTTGATCGTAGCGGAACGATCCCATACATTTTTTTAATCAGTTTTTCGAGCTCTACAACATGGTAACACTTTCGGTTGCCAATTCCTTAATTTTATTTTTCGTGAAGTCAACGCATGCTGAACATGGGCGGCGAGCGACGCCGCCTTGGCGGCTAGTCTATATATTAATAGCCGATTCTCTGTCCGTTTGTTTGTCTGTTACGCAAAATGGTAGATGTGAACTGCTAAAGAGAGTCAGCAATGTAAGATCACACATAAATTATTTCTCTTCTTGTGCGCGACGTCAGTGTGAAACCATTGTATTGAGACCCTAATCGAATGCGACGTTTAGGGAAAATTATCTCGATAACCAATAGGGATAACTGACGTTTTTTGGGGTCCGCGATACAGGTTATGAGGTGACGAAAAAATTTAGGCCAAATTTTTTTTGCGACGGGTGTGTGACGTCATCAAAATCTTTGATCGACGATATCTCCGTAACGGTGCGTCATAGACATATGATCCCATACATTTTCTTGCTCAGAATTTCGAGCTCTACAAGATGGTAACACTTTCTATTGTTAATTCCTTAATTCCATATTTCGTGAACTCTTTGGGAGGAAACACAACGCAGGCTGAACCTGGGCGGCGAGCGACGCCGCCTTGGCGGCTAGTCTATATATTAATAGCCGATTCTCTGTCTGTCTGTTTGTTTGTTTGTAAGTCACGCAAAATGGTAGATTGAGTTGTGAGCAAAATTATTTGTTTTTTTTGTGTGCGACGTGAGTTCGAAGCAAATACATTGCAACCCCCAATCGAACGTGACTTTTTTTTGGCTGATGAACTAATAGGAATAACGTTTTGTTTTTATTATTATTGTTAGTTTTATATTCCACGTTGACTTGGGTTTGAAAACAGTACATCAACTAAATACAAAGAAACTAACTGATTAAACGTTTTGGACATAAAGCAGCAGTGGCAGAACGTGGCAGCATGTGCGGTTTACCAGTGTATCCTAACGTATCCTTGTCTGACTGTCTGAGACGGGTGAACTTTTTTTTCGAGCAATCAAAATGTTTAAAAACCGATAGGTAAAAAAAGAGTATCATGATACAAAATATTTTTTTTTGCTTTTGTCTTAATAGTTGTCTTAATTTCTTTTAATCGATTTCTTTTAATCTATTTTAATCAGATCGAACGTTTTTTTAATTCACTTTATTCATTTAGCAGGTGCCTTTTTTTCTCTCCTCCCGTGTGATCTTTTTAAGAAGAGAAACCATTTCCCCCTTACGTTTGATAGCACCCATGTTAGAGCACGTAACTTTTTTAAAACAAAAGTTAATAAAAAGTTGAAGTTTTCTCTCTATACATTTTGAGTGTATTGTTACACTGACAAAAGATTGGTTTTACCAGAGGTTGTGACTTCGAATCTGCTTCTGGTTGAACGCAAGTTGTACGAGCCGTTTATAAGGAAATTTGACGTTTATTGATACAGTGATACAGAGCAGGTGGACATGGGCGGCGAGCGACGCCGCCTTGGCGGCTTAACATAATATTTGTCTATGAAAATATATACAAAATGTGTGTGAACTCAACAGAAACTTTTTTCTTTCAAGCCGTGTAAACAAAACTAAGTGAACACCAAAATGGATGACAGTCAGTGGGACGCACTTGGTTTTATGCAAAGCCTTAAGTGCTTAGTCGAGGAAGGAATTTTTCGCTTGTTGCAGTAGGTCACATTTCTAAAATATCCAAAAGAACATTTTGCGACACGTCACCAACACGTCACCAACACGTCACCAACTGTAAAGAGTGTTTTCATTGGGAATTGTAACACGTCACCACACGCCATCACTTTTTTTTATAAGAAGAGTATATTATTTTATTACTATCAAAGAAAGTTGGTGACGTGTGGTGACGTGTTATAATTCTCAGTGAAAACACTATTACAGTTGGTGACGTGTTGGTGACGTGTCGCAAAACGTTAAATGTAAAGTAAAAGTCAAAGTAAAAGTAAAAGTTTAATTCGTTTGTCCAAAACTGTTCGTCTTTCTTTCAATAAGCCTCTGCAAATCCAAGTCTTTGTTTCTTATCTGCTTCTGTGAGGAGGCGTACTCGTATCCGTTCCTTCTCAAAACCCCGCTCGCAGCTTTGTTGCTTGTTGTGTTACCCAGTCCGGCTTCCTCCTGAATATGCTTAAAGGAAATTGTAGCACTGCTATTCCTAAGCGCCCGTAACGCCCTTGCAACATCCCGTTCCATTCGCGGAGTTGTCTACTTGGGCCTTCCCTTGTTTTCGTGCCGTAGATCTTCTTTCTTTTCCATTGGTAACTTGGCATGGCGGTAAACGCTTCCCTCTGCAAACTGCGGATACGTGCCGCAAAGCTCGTGGCAACTGACACCAAACTTCTGGTGGAGAACCCTCAAATCGGACGGATTCTTCCACGGTGATCTTTTACGTGGTCATGTTTTTGTCGATATGTCTTGTTTATATATACCTAAAGTAAAGTAAACAAAATGCTTTGTTGGTGTTTACATTGCAAATAGTATTTTAGGTTACCTATTTGTAACTTTTGTTTATTTACCAAAGTGGTAGCAACAAACAAAACTGTTTTGTAATTCATTCCCACATCCCCACAAACTTGTTTACATTTACATTGTTTACTGAATAACAGAGACAATAATAACAATCTGCAAACCAACGTGTTCTCCAATTCTTGTCAAGATCTGCGGATGGAATTTTAAAAATTCCTATACCTTTTGTACTCCTGCATACCCCACAACCAACTACTGAACAATTTTGGCCTAACATGAGTTAAACTTTTTTTTATAACGAGTTGTAAATACATTTTCCAGTGCGCGTTGTGCTTCAATATTTCCATCACAAAATATTGAATAGCAGAACCTCCAGTATTTAACTATGTGTGGATTTTGTAATATATATTTTTTACGGTAGCAGCGAAAGCGAATACCGTATTAAAACACCCGTGGACTCCTACACTCCTACTCCTACTCCTCCGGCCGAAATGGCAATTAGTCTGCGATTTAGAGTCCGCGAGACTCCGCTAATAACGTAACCCAAATTCTAATGAAGGAACGCAGCCTTCGAAAGGTTTTACATATCAAACATTTAAAAAGACGTTTTCTTTGATATTATATGAAATAATTCATGAAAGAATGAATATAAATCAAATAGGTCTGCATAAAAATGGAAGTTTTAGTTACTTATGCTTGCTGAAAATACATCGATACTTCAAATTTGGTTATATATTTATTGTTTTTCTTGTTAGTAAAGCCTATCAGTTCGAAACTTCTTGTTAGCTCGTTTGTTGTTAGCTACTACACTGTTTAGTGTATTAAGACTTTCAGAGATCTAATTTAAAAAGGCAGTTATTTGTTTGAATTCATTTTTGGTTTCATGAAATTATAATTTTAAAAACATAATATTTTTTTCAAAACGCGTGGCTTTTTTCTACATATGGTCTTAAAATTTTTCTTATAAAAAAATGTGTGGCTCACGCATGTATAATTCTTTTGTCTTTTTAATAAATTAATTTCTGGTGGTTTATGATTAGACCCTATTTACACTAACTAATCATTTTAATATATTTATGGTTTATGCCTGTTTTCCATCAGTGAGATATAAAAAAACACAAGCCTCAAAGAACTTTGTAGTAACTTTTCATAACTTTAAGTACAATTGCTGCTACCGTTTTGCGCCATCTGGCTCTTGTTATTTTTGAAAGATGAAAAAACATGTCGTATTGTTTCTACGGGGTTTTTTTTCTTGTCTTTTTTTCTCAGATCAAAATTACGTTAACAATTTCTGATATACTTTCAAAGATCACAGCTCAGAATATGAAAAATAAATGAAAGTATCTAGAAAACATCGCTTCGGGTATACTTTACTACGTCAAAATCATATAATAATTCTTCAAAACATTTTTGTTTTGCAGCTTCATATCACTTTAAAAAAGATCAAATCGATGAATAACATATTTGAATAGGCTATTGAAAGGATAGCACCATTATTTCTGATCCTTCTCTTGTATAACAATCTTTTAACGATTACTTTTCCTCTATAGCAGATACTATTAGATCCAAAGTTGGATTCACCCCTCACAATTTCAAACATTATCTCAGTAACCCTATCAATCACTCTGTGTTTCTACGTCCTGTTACTCACGAGGAAATTTTATCCCAAATAAGTCAATTAAAATTCAGTAAATCCTCTGGCCCTAATAGTATCCCGCTACAAATCTTACACCTTTTGCCTCAAGACATTTCTCACATACTTTCTGATCTTTTTAATCTGTCTATATCTTCCGGTAAATTTCCATCCATTCTGAAAATCTCCAATGTCATCCCTGTCTTTAAAAATAAAGGTTCTCCTCTTATTCCCTCTAACTACCGTCCAATATCTTTGCTCTCTAACATTGAAAAAATTTTCGAAAAATTAATTTACTCTCGTCTTATAAACTTTCTTGACAAACACAAAGTCATTTACAAACGCCAATATGGTTTCCGGAAAAATCATTCTACAACTCACGCCCTATTGACTATCATTGAGCGTATTCGCCAGTCCCTTGACTCTGGTCAATTTGCTTGTGGAGTTTTTGTCCATTTACAAAAAGGAATTTGACACTGTGGATCATAATATACTTTTATCCAAACTTAAGCACTATGGAATCAGAGGCATTGCAAACCAATGGTTTCAGTCTTATTTATCCAGTAGATCTCAATCTCAATCAAGCATGGTGTTCTCCAAGGATCTGTGCTTGGCCCTCTCCTTTTTCTAATATACATAAATGACCTACATAGGTCACTGATCTTTTCAGAAGCTCATCACTTTGCTGATGACACAAACCTAATCAGCTTTAGTAATTCTTTGAATTCACTCACTAAACAACTAAACGTAGACTTACGTAAACTCTCATATTGGCTTAATGCCTATAAGAATGTTCTTAACCAAAACAAAACTGAATTCATTCTTTTTAGATCCCCAGGCAAACCTAATCCTACTCTCTTTAGACTAAAACTTCATGGCAGATGGTTGTACCCAAGTCATTCTATCAAATACCTTGGAATACTCCTTGACCAAAATCTATCCTGGAATAAACAAATTTCGAGTCTCTGCATCAAATTACGCAAAGCCAATGGAGCACTTTGTAAACTTCGTCATTTTGTTTGTCAGTCGGTTTTGAGGTCAATCTATTTTGCAATTTTTGACTCTCACTTGAGATACGGTTGTCAAGTATGGGGTCTCATCAAAACTTACTAGCATATAGTTTCACTAAGTGCCGCCCATATTCAAAAAATGCAAGTTTGTGTACCTTAAAGGAGCTACGGCACGGCGATCACGTGATTTTGTTTACATTTAATAGCTTGCCTCGTGTTATGATCATTGAATCTAAAGACCAGCTGGAAAATTTGAATAAGTATTTAATAATATCAGTAATATGAGGAACATGAATAATAAGACTGAGTCCGCTAATAGTTGATCTGGTCCGCTTAATTGTTTCTATTCTTAATAAGAATGATATCAAAATTAAGTATACTTGTAGTTAAACGGTTTTTTTTCTTTTTCTGTTATACATGAAATATATAATATATGAACTGAAGATAATAAGAGAGCAAAAACAGAAGATGGCACTTGGAAAACCCTATCAAAATAGTTGATTTAAATCTTGCACATTGAGTCAAGTTGAGTATTAACCAACTGATGATATTAGGTTTCTAACAAACAAAGTGAACAAGTTTAGGGGCAAAAACAAAATTATGAATGCTTTTGCAATGAGATTATAATGTTTTTATTGTTAACAGTATAATCAAAGTTCTCTAAATCGAGCATCTTATCTTCTATTTCATCTTCGGACAGATCACCAATGGCCATAACAGCTTTCAGAGTGTCTGCAAATGCTGTTACCACTATCTGCTTTTCTGCGTGCGTTATGGTTATATCAACATTTATGCTGCGTGAACAACGACCGACTTTCATAACGCGATCACATTTGGTGCAGCGCACTTTCGTTTCCGCAGGGAATGGAACAACTTTGCGTCGACAGCTCACATTAGCACATTGTAAATAAACATTTACCTTTACTGAATCGACTTTAGGACAGCAGTACTTAACTGTTAGTGGCTTTATATCATACTTTGACCAATCAATATTTAACTTTGTAAGCGAAATGCTTGCTTGTGTACATGAAGTGGTAGCCAATCGCTTCCCATTGAAGTTATCAATGACCAAGCTGGTAAAGCTGTAATCAACATTTTCTTTAATTTCGGGTATCATATCTCCCCACACTGATAATTTAATAGATGCTGTTTCATCTGCAAGCAATGCTTGTCGAACATTTCTGAAGTGTTTATCATCCTTTGGACCACAGGCAACCAATCGTGTATCCTCCAACCAGCGTATGGATCCTTGAATATCCAACACTGTATTAACTGCAAGATCTGCTAGATCTTCAACTTTTCGAAAAGCTGCTTGTGAGTACTTAAATGCTATATCAGGAGCATCACTTATTCTTGAACCAGTATTTGAATTGAAAAACATTAATGCGGTATCAGTTGGTGAAAGACCAGATAGCTTGACAGGTGATTTTAGCTGACATTTGTTGAAAAACAGATTCCTGCTTGTGGTAGAATTTTCCATTACTCGTATCTTCTTTGTGCTGTCATTAGTTTGAATTTGTGCATCAAAGAAGGTATTATCTTTGCGAGACCGTTGACATGGTGAAACTGATTTGATATATCCTGTCAATTCTAAAGGAGAACCGAATCGTTAATGAGTTGAGGATTTGGTCAATTTGAAACTTATTGCAGCTGCGGACAGGTCGCTTAAACCTTAGTATCAATGTCTTCTGATTCAAGACCTCATTTGTTGTGACATCAGCAGTATGTCACTTAACCTCTCTCTTTGCTACTGTTTACTGTTATATTTTTTTAGAACAATACAAGTTTTCCAAGGTTCATGTTTAATTTACATAAAATATATGGGCACGCATTGTTTAATAAATTATGCTTAGTTATTCATTCACTATTGCACTCATGTGTATAAAAAAATAGAGGCATTTTTCATGTTTACTTTAGTTCTCCATTAAAACAATCGTTTTTGCTGTACAAAACTCACTTACCATCAGATTGCGCTTTTTTGGGAGTAGTTTGATTGTTTTGTAATTTGAGTGGGCTTGATGGCGTGGCTAAAATGAACAATAAAAATTAATCTGAAAGGAAGGCGCAACTATATCAAGAGACAGTGTTAAGGTAAAGAAAAACAAATAAGGATAAAAAATTAGATAAAGAGTAACTTACTGATTTGTTGAACTTTTGCAGATTTTGACTCCACAGTCTTATGCATACGAGCTGTTTGAGTATTATTATTAGGTGGAAGTGCTACAAAAGATTAATGGATACATAGTTGTTGCTTCATAATAAGGGACAAATACCATAGAGGCTTAGAATGATTTCTTATTCACTTTGTCAAGTGAATTTCTCTCACACCCAAACAAAAAGAAAGTAAAGATAGAAAACTGAAATTAATGTTTTGAATTGCATACAAAAATTTATAATCAGAAGAATATACCTTTTTTTGATTTTCTTGATGCAGATGACATTCTACAAAAAAGGAAAAATCGTCAAGCTTCATATTTTTCAGATGTTAATCTGTCTAACTCTTTAAGTCGTGCCTCTTCTCTGATACGATACGCAAAATTTGCAGCATTTCTTACCATAAGAAGACGTTCAAAAGAAAAAGGCTCAATAACTAAACTATCAAGTGTACGGACACGTGATAAAGCAACATAAGCTAGTCCAGCAACCTTTTCAGTTGTGCCTAAGTCAACTATAGCTCTATCAACAGTTAAACCTTGAGATTTATGTATGGTTATAGCCCAACTAAGTTTTAGAGGAATTTGAATTCTTTCCAAATTTTCATCTGTGGTCGAAAGTACAGGTACAATAGGGATCAAACCCGAATTGTGAAATGTAGGACCAGTATACTTATCAAATTTAACCATGACTGCAATTGGCAAAGTTGGCGGCATTTGATTTTCCTTGTATATTATGTGTTGTACAGTACCCATGGTACCATTACACAAACCCATTTGAACCCAAAGATTTCTGGTCAGCATAACCTGTGCATTAATACCTAAGTGAATAAGAGGCTCAAGTCCACCATAGTCATCAGGTGATAATTTAGCCGCTTTCGGTATATTATGTTTTGCCTTAATAGGGTAAATGGTTGGACAGGATGCCGTTAAAGAATTGAAATTGTGATCTGCCACTGTCTTGTTTGAAAAAGCTAATCGGAGATATGTGTCAAGTAACTGTGTATTGACATTGATTGCATTAGGGGAGCTCAAAGTCTCCCAATCTTCAATAGTGCTAACCCCATCTCTTAATCGGAGTAGGATGTTTCGAAATTGTTCTTGGGAAGGATCTTTAACTCTTTCATTAACCTCCAGTTGTACAACATTTTGTATTTCTCGATATGCACAATAACCCATTAAAGCAGTGCTATTATCTGGCTTTGAATGATATAGTGGCTTGTCACTTACTGGTGGCAATTGAGCAATATCACCAACCAAAATCATAGAAAATCCACCAAATGTTTCATCAAGTACACCAGTGGCTTGACGTAAACGCCGATCTATCCAGCCCAACATCCTTTGACCAATTACAGAAAATTCATCAATGATGATATAACGCTTATTCCGTAATCTTTGTTGCAATTTTACTAATGATTTTCCTGTTAATTCGCGTTGATGTAGACCCTTGATTGGTAACTGCAACAAACTGTGTAATGTAACTCCCTCAATGTTGTGTGATGCTATTCCAAAGTAAGAACATAATACACAAGTTTCTTGAAGCAAGCTTTTTAATGCATTAATTAAAAAGCTTTTTCCTGATCCACCTTGACCAGTAATAATCAATGTTATAGGGAGTGAAACATTTTCATTGTAGTGGTCACGTATTATTTTGTATGCTATGGATTGTTTTCTATTTAATAATAGTACATCAACAGGCCGAGTCTGATTTGGAATTACTATGGTAGAACTTTTTACACTTTCTAACCAAAAAGGTATTTCATTCAGTTGTGTTGAGGAATATACTTCTCTCATCTGTTGTATTTGATGGGAAGAAAATGACATACCTTCTGACAAAGGGGCCTTTCTTGCAACATACATCCATTCCTCAAGTTCTTCTGAGGCAGGTTCAGCATTGTCAGAATCATTTTCAAAATAACTTTCCTCATTAAAATAATTAGTGGCATCTGTAAGAAGTCTCTGCCATTGTGGCATGGCTTTTTGTCCAATTTCAGACAATAAAAATTCTTTCCATTTTCTCACAAAAGTGGCATCACATTCTGGTTCATTATCCCAAGCATTGGTCACAGTATATTTCCATGGCTTCAACTTAATTAATTGATTTTTACAATAAATTCCATAATTTAGACTATTTGGGTTAGAACTATAATTCGGAATAGTGCGAACAATTACAGGCTTTTTCCTTTTAACAACTTTGCCATTGTCACTAGAATAGGTGGCAAAAAAAGTTACTAAATTAATTTCGTTTAAATTATGAACAGAAGACTTCCGTTCAGCATAAAGCTCGAGATGTGACTTTTCAACTGAGATATCATTTTGTTTAATTTTACATCGTTTTGAATTGTCTAAGCTTATGATGGCTGTTTGGAATGAGCATGTGTACAGTTTAAGTGATAATATCTGATGCATTACTTCCGGTTTTCCCATATCACGTTCACCTACACACTTAACCATTAATTTTCTTATAGCACTTTGTGTTGAAGTTGCATCAGATACATTAGATACAACAGCCACAAAAGCATTCCTGGCAATAGACGACATTTTTTCACCCTTAGAAGCATACTTAACTAAATACTCAACACATGCATGATGGTCTATGACCAGTTGTATGTCACAATTTGCTCTCCAACCTTGCAGCTGTATTTGTTGATTTCTGTTTAGTCTAGGATCATTACGTTTTGCAACTATTTCAGGTCGTATGACATGACCAGATTTTGTTATAATTTGTTTGTATTCAATATGTGTATCACTTTGCAAATTAAATGGATAATGAAATCTACAATATTGATCACCATCGTTATTAGTTCTTAAGCAATATTCAGAGTTACATTTGGTATGTCGTTGAACAGAATTAAGCAAGTCAGCATAATCTTCATTCTGATCCTGCATAGCTTCCTCATAGGTTTTTCTGCAAGGATGGATGGCTGGTTTAGTCCATTCTTGATGTGGTACAGGATTCGTGCAACTAATTAAATAATCATAATAGTCACACACTTTTTTTTCTGCATCTTTGCCTTCCATTATTATTTCCTCACATGATTCTGCATTAAGCAAGCCTAGTTTAATTTTTTCCTTACACTCAAAAGCTCTTAATGCTTTAGCAGTATAATCACAAATTCCAAAGTCAGAATCAAGTTTTGCAAGTCCATGACAATGAATAGCACCCCTGAGAACAGCAAATTCAAATCTATACCAATGCCACACTGCACCCAAAATGTTGTAAAGCCAGTATTTTACGAAAGATTCTACTCTTTGCGTAAAAAACCAATCTAGGATATGAGGGTAATTTATTACATTTTGGCGTTGAACTTCATTAGTAGCAATGTTGAAATCTCCAAACAACGTATGAAACTCTGGCCAATGGAATTCAGCACAAGACAATGTGAAAAAAATAGTTGGTGATCCAACTTGTTCCAGCGTTGATTTCAGCTGTTGTTTCACCTGATACCAATAAGAATTAGTACCTGATATATTTTTGGCATAATACTGAATTTTATTCATGATGTTGTTATAAGTATTACTTCTTAGCATCTCTCTTAGTTCATCTATTGTCGGAATATCTTCCTGATGTTGCTTGATATAGAAATTTCCTTCTGCGAGAAGTCTCTTTCTATATAGCATATTATAAGCCCAAAAACCAAACCTTGGGTGAGCAGCAAATCTGTATACCCATCTTCCATTTAAATTTTCTCCAAATCTGATAAGGTGTTTCAAATGTAAACTTAATGCTTCATTCTCTTTTGCACTAATTTGTCTTATTAAAGATTTATTTGTTGGGTCTCCCTTGCCATTGGGAAAGAGCACTGGGAATGCCATTGTTGCAAGGCAATGTGTATTAAACTCACTAAATGGATTGGGCGATATATCCAAATAATTATTAGTCTGGTTTATAGAATTATTCAGTCTGACATGCTCTAAGGGTTGTTTATTAACAACAGGAATAAAACTCAAAGAGGGGACATCATTAGTCTCATTGCCAGTATCAGGTAAGTTCTGTGTATCATCTTCTAAAATGTCCTCATTATTGATTGAAATTACATCATCAATAGGTAATGAATTTATACGATGCTGGTCTATAATTACATCTTTGTAACAAGGATTGTTATCTTTCAACCATAAGAGTGCATTCAACACATGTTCTCTTCTTACCTTAAAATTCGTATCATCAGAACTTTTTTGCCCTTTGATAGTAAATACTACAACAGGCAAGTCCTTAGGGAGATTAGGGAGAATATTTGCTACTGTCTGGACATTGTGGGGCAAAGTGACGCAATGACCTTTATAAGCAACAGTGCCATATTTTGGTTTTAGGTATATCTGCATGACAGGAAACGCTCTCGCTATTAACATTTCTTCACACTGAGTCAAACCTTGAAGTTCTGGTGGAACTGAACAAGGAACAGTACCATTTTCTACACTAAATTTTTTGGGAATACCTTTATCTCTTACACATCGCGTACAAATATAATTTTTTTGATCCCTGATAGAGTTATCTCTGACTGGCCAAGCTTCATGACAAATTATACATTTATGAATTGTCATTTTTAAAGAATTATGGAAATCCTTCATTTCTTCTTTAGCTCTTGCCTCATTAGCCAAGTGAGTTTGAAAACCATTCATATTAGATTTCTTACGCTTTTTTGTCTTCTTCCTCTTTTGTTTATCTTCGGTGGCCTTTTCTCTTGTAGGTTGCAATTGATAATTCACTGTCGATTTAGAGGAATCTTGCAAATTCTTCATTTCTTCCACTCTCATTTGATCATTGATGAAAGAGGGTAAGATACCATCCATGTCAAGAACCTTACGCTTTTTGGCTTCAAATTTTTTTCCAGAATAATCATGATCAGTCAATGAATATAACATAACACTTTCAGGTTTAGAGCCTGAATCTGAGTGAGAACTGCACCCATAGGAAGTTTCATTTATATAATCATGATCAAAATGAACAGGTGCTTCTATTTGCTCAGAGTTTCTAATATAAACTCCAAAAAACCAACCAGAAGAATTAGCAGAATACAAGTCATTAACAGTTTCATATGATGCACATTTTAATTTCATATCATCTATTAGAACACATGATTGTTCAACAATAGCACAAGAAAAATGTGCACCAAGATGGCGAACCATTGAGACTAAGTTGTAAGTATAACCAAATGCAGTTACATTTTCCGCAAATTGTACTGAGCTCATGATACTTGGACTTAACTCAACAAACAAAACTGAACTTGCTTGGGTTTCAGTCTCAACGACAGTGCATGACTTCTGACAAACTGAACAGTCAATCGTGCTGTTCATGTTTCTACGTTCTAGTAACAATGGCCACTCTTCTGGTATCGATTGCTGTGACAAGACATCTTGGAGGGTAATGTAATGGACTAAAGTTTCACAATTAGAGCTGACAGGTCTTAAACACTCTTGACAAAAACCTGACTGTTTTACTGACGAAATAATTTTTTCTTTTTCTGTCAAGGCAAGGTCACTAAAAACTTGAGACTGAAAAATTTCACTAAATTGTGCTGTACTGTCCATAGGAACAAATGAAGGGCATTTCATGCGTATATATTGCCACAAAGGCTCCCTAATTACATGATATTCAGTTGTATTCCAGACAAATAATGAATCTAAATGCTGCTTTACTGTGTTTAGCAAACTTAAGATACAACTATCAGTCCTTCCATTTGTGAAAACAGTTGAAATAGTTCTCAACCATATTTCCAAGAAACTATCAATAGCACATGAGTAGGTGGCAGGTAAAAACCTGTTCGAATTCAAAAAATGTGGTAAATTTTGCAACCATTGCATCATGGCAACGTAGTTTGTTTTGAATCTGTTTCCCAAAGGGATTTCTGATATTTCACAAGGGAAGTATCTGTTCTTCCACAAAGGGAAGTGTCTGTTCTTTCGGAGAGGAAGGTCTTCCACAAAATATGGAAGTAAGTGTGTTATTTCTAAGTTTGCCAAACACAGAAATCTTTTTCACTGATGAACTTACTTGTTTTTTCTTCGCCTTGCGTTGACTTTTTTTCCTCAAAGGAAATAACACGTGAGGGGAAATGGGCCGGGAAATCACCAAAAAGACCCGGATGATGCATGGTTTGACCAAAGAAGACTATCCTATTCGTGTTTTCTCTAGCACGAACCTGATTTTTTCAAAACATCATTGTTTCGCTTACCTTTCAAATTTCAGAAACTGGTTGTGAATTCAGTTTGAACAGTTAAGGCAACGTGCAAATCTGAGATCCAGCACGGCTGATAAATGCAAACGCCCAACACGCACACACGCTCAGCTCAAGTGCCGCCCCTTATGGGCGGCAATAACAATAACAGAGTTTTTATTTTACAAAAGAAGGCTGTTCGTATAATCACCTTTTCAAATTTTAGATCTCTCTCAA
The DNA here is from genome assembly GCA_027922465.2 of Turritopsis dohrnii. Classification (NCBI taxonomy): domain Eukaryota; kingdom Metazoa; phylum Cnidaria; class Hydrozoa; order Anthoathecata; family Oceaniidae; genus Turritopsis; species Turritopsis dohrnii. Next base: position 40,208 of record BQMF02000758.1, on the reverse strand, counting down.
TTCCCATCTTTCATGATCTTAATATCCCCCCTATCTTCTCCCTTGTTAAGGTTCTCAATAACACATTCGTCTACAATTATTTAAATTCAAACCTTCCTGACGAAATCTTTCAAGTTTTTAAATTCTCACCTGCCTCCACCTCTCATGAACACAACACATGTTTCAGTAGCTCTGGAGGGTTATCAATTCCTAGCATCAAAACTAATGTATTTGGCAAAAATTCCCTAACATTCCAGGCAATCAAAACTTGGAATCAACTTCAATCATCTCATCCTGATATAATTCTTCAAAATTTAGCTTCTAATACTCTTAGAAAACTATCAATTACTCTGTCACTGCAATAGCTCACCTGTTTAGTTTGTTTGTTTTGTTTTGTTTTCGTTGTTGTTTTTTATTCTTGATTTTTGTGTGTGTGTTTTATAATCAGGTTTGTCTCTATCTCTATCTTTTTTGTCTTGTTACTGTTTAGTTTCTTAGTTTCTTTCTTTTGTAACTGTTGTTAAACAAGTTGAGTCCTCTCTATGTATTTTTTTTATTTATTTATTTATTTTTTTTTACGGGTGGCCTCCCCCTCGATTAGCCTGTCTATTGGTGTGGTCTCCTTCCATGTTTACATTGTGTACATGGTAAATAAATGATTACTTACTTACTTATTTCCTATCTTGAGCGGTCATTTTATAAACGGGTTACGTGTATGCAGTCACGTGAGATGAATTGTGTTGGATAAGAAACAGATTGAGCATAGTTATAATACAAAATCAATCTGAGAAATGGAGATCTCGATTGATAGATTTCATTTCATCAGGCAACATATTTAACTTTTTTTTACGTATTCATTAATTTTAATAACTGAAAAGATTTTTTTTCTGAATTTTGCATTACTGTGAATTTCTTTATGTATCCTTGATTAAGAAAAAAAAGACCAAAGAAGTTCTTGTACTTTTTTACCATTCGTTTGTTAATGAAAGTGGAGGAAATAGAAACAACGAAATGATTGACTGGAAGGTATGTTGCTTGTGCTTCTCTTTCTCTCTTTTTCTTTCTTTTAATCAAAATAATCGTAATTATCTGTTACGTAATTAGCTAATTTTATTCTGATAACATGATATTGTCGATTATTATCAGCTAATTACTGCCTTTTTATAAAGTTTGGGAATTTGTTAAAAGTCAGTTGTTTTGCTGTTAGAGTTTTCTATATTAAATAGGCGAATGTTTATTTAGGGCAAGCCTCCTCTTGACCCTTTAAAAATCTGAAATCTAAAAATGTACGATAATTGAACGGATAGATCACTAAATTGTCTTTTGATTTTGTAGATCTTCATCACCAGGATCCTCATGGTTATCATATGTCATCATGGTAAGAATTTATTAACTCCCGTTGTTTGGTTAACAGATCTTATATAAAACGATGTCTTTCTACTGATTTAAAATTTCGGCAATTTCGTGCGTGACGTCAGTTTCAAATCGTACCAACGCATTTCCAAATTGACCAAATTTTAAGGGAAAAAGCCCAGGCTAACCAATGGGGCTTTTTAGGATCTGCGATTCTTGCGGTAGTGTGAGAAAATTGACCCTACATTTTCTGGAGTGCGTGTGACGTCATTGACGTCGTTGATCGATCGTCTTTATAGCGGTAGGTAGTAGGTTTACTAAATACGGGTGTGTGAGAGATAGAGGGGCCTTGAGACAGTTCTAAAAATTAGTTTCAGGTTTAGTAATGTACCAATTATGCAGTTTGTCTTTTTGCATAATATGACAAGCTAATTTACATCATAAACTACCATTCGTTCAGTTTGTTCACCTTTCATCTTCTGGTTATAAAGTCCGTTGATGCGCACTACATAGAACTTTAGTTTCCCGAGTTTAACTTTTAATAAGAAGCTTACTTCGACGGCAACGGGGACGACGATGTGAGCAAAGAGAACAAAATAATTAGATTACTTGTGAAAATAAGTACAAAGAGCTTATTTTTGGAAGAGACACTATTCACTGGATAAGTTTTTAACAACCAGGAAGTTACCAATTCACTATAAAATCTACATCAGAGAGAACGACTTGTCTCTATAATCACGTTTCCGTTATCAGCACAACTTCAAAACATGAATTTTTACGTTGAGTATACAGTGTGTATCAAAATGTCTTATCCACCAACTTTCAAGGCGTATTTTTCATTACACATCTGATAAAATATTGTGAATTTTAAGACCTTTAAGAACTTTTAAGAATTTAATGAACCAAATCGTTGGGTTTTTCTTCAATATCTTTTGGAACAACAAATATTTTGGCAAAACATTTTATCTTCGCTGCCGTCATAGATGCTTAAGCTCCATATCAAAATCCTTCTGTGATGAAAAAAAAAATCACAGTAAATGTATCCATCTTGTAGAGCTAAAAAAAATGATCTACTCCATACATATGTTTTATACGTTCTCAGTCTTTTTCACACTTACTTGATACTTTGTTTAACTTACTTAGAATCAAACCATTTGACATCTGATAAATAAGATCTTGTAGTGGTCACACAGACAGGGATTTCTCCTTACTTACTTCTTAACTATTCCGCTTTCTTTCTTAGTCCAAAGACATGACACTTCCCATGATGCAAGTAAGTTTCTTTTCTTTAATTAGAAAAACAACATCTTAACGATTATTGCATAGGTGTGGTGAACTTTTGGAAATAATAATATAAGATATACAAATTACAAACACTACTGACATTTATACATCTTACATGAATTCTGTTTAAACACTATGTTTTAGTTAATACATATGACCTCGTTTTCATTTTATTCTCTGTTTCACTGATTGAGTGATTTTATTACTATTACGTCATTAAAAATGAAAAAATGAATGTGAGTAGCTGTATTTCTTATAAAAATCTTCGCAGTGATTTCTTCAACAAATTGACAATAGATAGATCTCGGCTAGGCGGTGTGAAATTTTTACATATGAATGCTCTATTCCATTCCGCACAAAAATGCGAGATCACGTGATGTAAACAAATCCTAGCCCCCTGGATCGCGATGAAATTTTCTGAACTCAGGATAAAACATAAACAAACAAAAATAGGCGGAAATATTCAACTACAGCAAGCAGAATGAGTAAAAATGCCGTCTACAAGTTCTTTTTTTATATATGCTTAAACCCAAGGTCATAAATATAATAATGATATAATAATATAATAACTAGCACGTAGCTTTAGCTAAAAATACCCCCGCGCTCAAGCTGTCCAATTTGTACACACAGCAAGCTATACATTAACAAAGAAAACTTTCCATCCAAACATTTTGGAATTTAAGGATTTTTGTAAAAAATATGTTTTTGTGGCATACTTTTAATATCCCGACAAAGCCAGTCTTTTATGTATGCCAGATACACAATATATAAAATACAAATCGTGATGCAGTGAAGAAGGCGCGTGCCGAAAATCACATATTTAAGTGTCAATATTTAACGAATTGTTAAATGAGTAGTGTAACCCAGGGGCGGACGCAGGGTACGGCTCATACGGCTCAAGCCGTAGCAAAATTTAGTCAAGAGAATGATTACTAAATGATCTACTGCCGTGCTTCTGTGTCTGTTTGTCTATTTTTGACGCCGTGTGTCGCAATCACGGGAGATAACCGCGTCGTTTGAAAATAGGTTTTTTATGCATTAGCGCATTATTTGTTGGCGCCCCATTTGACTCGCAAATTTTAGGTAAGCTATAACTGCAAACCCCACTGCTGTATTGTTCCTCGTTACGGCTCAAAAATCGGCTCCTTTTGATCAATGATGATAGGGGTTATAACTAACAGTTTTGAGCCTTATTGCAGCTCTTCGATACGGCTCAAAGTTACTGCTCAAGTCCTGATTTTACAGTAGTTGGACACAAATACCCCCAATCCCAGCTTCATAGTACTTCTTTCGGTTTTCCATTTGTTTTGAAAGTGCGGCTGTCGTGCCAAAAGTACGCAAAACGATAATACGTATCAGAACAAATCCCTAGGCTTTAAATCTTTCGGTTGTCGGTAGAGTAAGCAAATACGGCTCTAAACTCACACACGTGCATCATTCTATGAACCTCTTTCTCAATTTGCCTGAATCGGACGTGATGCATAGAGAAAGAGTTTTTGAAGCGCTTAATCTCAACGATAATATGGCAATAGAATCTCTAAATTTACCCATACTGATGAAGAAATGTTTCTCCTAAAGGTTTTTGTGTTTCAATGAGCGCATGAATCTGGTAGGTAAAGCCTTGAAAAAGGAATTTACAGCTGAGAAATACAGAAGAGTAGTGTGGTAGGAGAAATCATGTTGGATGCACAGTCATTGCTTTAAAGTAAGTTTATGTTTTTCTTTATATTTTACTTTGTAAACGTAAGTGTTAGTTTGTTTTTTTAATTATTCATTATTTAATTAATGACCGGAAAACAACAACAAAAAAGCTTTTCTGAAGGTATCTGTGAATGCGGATTCAATACTTTTTTTTATTATTTTCATTCATATGCATGGCTTTTTATATTTGTCACTTTGACGAAAAACAAAATTTTATAAATTTTGAAGAATTTCTATGTGGAGCTTCTTTTTATTTATTTTTTTTGCCTTGCTAAACTCCTGTTTGGGATTTTACACAGAGTCGTTGGACTTGCTTACTACACAAACCTATTATGTTTTTTAAACATGGTAACTTTTGGTGGTGATCAAAAACTACAGAGTTTGCATGTATACAATAACTTTATTTTGTGATATTTAATGTCATTAGATATACATATGCAATTATTTGAGATTTTTCACTGATGATGAGCATTCATATAGCTATGTGTTGTTAGTTTTATTTGGAGAAAATTCAGCAGTGAGTTTATGAGGGTTAATGAGGAACAAGCAATGCAAATTTGCGAGGAACAAAATTGGTGTTCTGTCTTGTGTTTGTTGGGACTTCCACCAGTCATACATAAGTCATGCACCCATTATGCACCCACTTTGAGGATAAAATTGAAACTAAATGCTGTTAGTGTGGCCTGTTAGTGTAAGCTGGATGAATCTTATCTCACAATTCATATTTTGTTTTGTTTTGAGGGGACATTAATCTCAAGCACTTTTCCCATAATCACTAATATTCTGTTGGTTCCTGGGTTTCTTTATAAAAGAAAGGGAATCGCAGGAACATCTAAGATTCAAAGAAAACCTTCAGCTTAGAAGGAATAGTTGCCCAAGATTGAACAAATTTCTCATGATATATTTTCAACATGCCAATTGAGTTTATCTTCTTCTACAGACAAAGCTAAAGAAAGCCATGAAGAATTAGCATTATTGGATGCTGATGTTACAACCCACATGACACGTCCTCTGCAGCTTCTCCCCAGGATATAAAATCATTTATTGACAATGTTTTTGAGTTTGAAAAGACAAAACAGATTTCAGTTGAAATAGCCAGATGCTTATTCTGTTGGTTTTGAAATTCCCCATTTACTCTTTCTTGGTAGGAAATCAGCTTTAGCCAAAGAAATGTTTGGTGTGTTGACATGGTCCTTATGTATTCCATGCATGTCATGATTGATAATTGAATGAAACAAATGGTAGAATTCAATGGATATAAGTTTGCATCAAATTGTATAGATGTGATTTGGAATTATCTAGAAAAAGAATACTACTTACATTTACAAGTGATCTGAATCAGTAATGTGCGAACTTGATATCTAACCAAATTTTAGAAGAAATAACGAGAAACAAATTTTTTCCTATACTTGATGATAAAGCCTGTTATGATTCTACTAAGAAGCCTTTGTTTTAAGAGAGGATTTTGTTTTGCGGAGTGTGGTCGATTGTCTACTGAAAACATACAAGTAGAATAGGAAGAATTATTTTATGTGGACAGTTCTGTTTTGGTATGTCTTGACTATATTCACTGTATATTCTGTGAGAACATACTATTTTATAAATGGTGGGAGACTTCATACTAATTCTAATTCACCATATATAAGATATTTTAATTTTGAATTTGTTCAACTTTTGTCTTTTTAGCACAAACATCAACAGATCGACCTAGATTTAATGAAGCGCTAGAGGTGTATGTGGAAAGGATGTCGAGAAGAGGAAGAAGTCAAGGAGGAGTGCAGGACGAAATCAACATAGAGGGCGGAAAATTATAACTTGGAATAACACCATGAATTTATAGGAAAACTGCATTCTTAGTGAGTTCAGTTTTGACAAAATTTATGGTGCCTATTTTCGTTATATTTTTTTAAATACTGTTTTTTAGCCTCTTAGTTCAATTTTGTGCTCTGAATGAAATAAATTTGCTTTTGAAAATGAGATTGCTAGTAAATACTTCGTGCAAGGAAAGGAACATGTAATCGTACAGTTTGTTTGGTATATTTTAGACGTTTAATATAACGATGCAGTTAATACTGTAATACTGTAATTATTTTGTTATGTATATGCTGTGTTAATCTTAAATAAACTATTGTATTCAGCTTCTATTCTTCTATCTACCTTTGGTTAAAATGTTTAATGTAGGCTAATTTTGGTGTTGGGGGTTTAAAGTAGCTAACTGGAAATGAACGTTGATCTCCTAACCGCCCCCCATTTTCGGGATGCATTTGTCCGTAAATCGGGTTATTCCGAGAAAAATTGGGGAATCGGAATTCTTATTGGAATCCACAAGGTTGAGCCGTACCTACAAAATAATGCTGCGTCCGCCCCTGTAACCTTGTGGCATAATGCAGCGGTGGCTACACTAACTTGGAATATGCAAACCAAATACATCTACTTACGCAGCTGCATAAAACTTTGTTACTTTTTGTTATCTCTTAGGCCTAAGTCACACTAATGCTAATATACCATAAGGTGGTAGACCTATAACTAAAATTTTTTTTTTGTAAATTGAGTTTTCTTTAGCTTTCATTACTAAAATAATGGTAAAATTTGATACTTATTTGCAAGAAATATTAAAATTTTCAAATTTTGAAAAATTTCACCGGTTAGGCCTAAAAAATCAGTTTTTTGGTCCCAAAAAACCATACTTCGCTTTAACAAACATAGCATAAGAAATACTTATCCAATAAAGATCAAACTTTCAAAAATGACAGATCACAAGATTATTGATGTTCTAACGTTGAAATTTTTTGGATATTCATAAAATTTGCTAATATTCAGCATATCCAGTCAAGAAAAAGATTACTTCCGGGATTTCATCTCAGTGTGATGACTTATAGGGTAAGATTTAAATTGAATTTAAACAAAAAGAAAACGTTAGAACATTCAAAATAGAATGAAGAAACTCTCCTGAAAATTTGAAAGTAAAAGGTTCAGTAGATCTTGAGATATGCTTGTTAAGAGATCAAATTTTTCCGAAATCTTATTACTGAGAAAATGAACTTTAAAAAAAATAACTAAAAAATACCATATTTACAAGCTTCAAATAGTCATTAAAATGCACCACTAGAATAAACTACACCCTCTTTTTCATCATTTTTGTCCTGAAAACCTTTTCTGGTAGCTCTCAGTCGCTTTCTTTGGTGTTTACATTTCTCAGAGTCCTTTCTTCTCTTTTCTCTTACTCGTTTCTGTTCCTGCGACTCTAAACCCTGGATGGTATATTGTCCTGGTTCAAGATGAACGAAACCAAAAACTGGCAATACACCCTCATTTCCATCATTAAAGTTCAAAACAGCAGAACAAACTCCCATGTTTAGAACATCCTTTCCAACAAAAATACGTTTTGGACAGCGGGTCCATATAATATTATTCAATGACTCATTAACGTTTTGAGTCAAGCCATGTAAGCATTTTTTTAATAGATCGTCACTCCCAAGGTCTTTATGGCAAAATATGGGTTTGATTTCTGTTGCAACAGCCTTTGGCAGAAGAAACTTATCACTGTAAGTGTTTTTTCCTGCGATCTTGTCTGCTTGATATCCACACCATGAATCCTTTGTTCTTGAGCAATACTGGTGCTGCTCATCCTTTGAACTACCTTCACTACAGTGGTGAACGACTGCAGCTACTGCCTTTTTCATTCCATAAAGGTTGTGGGTATTGGAGCGAATTGCAATACCATAATAATTTTGAAGTTTATTGGTAGATTTTTCGGTCAACCGGCCTTTTCCAAAAAGTTTTTTTCCGTCACTTAATATTTTATTTTTGTAATTTCTCTTCCAGTCACGTAAACGTGTACCAACCCTCTTTTGCACATGCCCGATGCATTCTCCCTTAGCAATATCAATCTCTGGTGGGTAAGGTTTAGAATCTTTCACACATTGAAAAGATTTAGTATCGCCATCTCCGATATACGTAGTGTACCTAAGCTTGCGGCTAGATTCAGAGCGGGCAAAGATATTTACTGCGCCTTTTGATTCCATTGAGCCAGCGCTACCGGAATGATTGATGGAACACTCATGTTCTGCAAGCCAAGCCTCGTATCCTTTTTTATTTGTCTTCTTTCTCCTCTCCCAACGTTGACAGCTTTTACAATTCTTTGACAAAACTTCAAAATCTACACATTTACCTGATGAAATGGCACTCACAACACCGTTTAGTGAAGCATAACCACGACGTTGCCAGGAGCCATCAAAGCTTGCTACTACATTGACAGGTGTCTTGTTGTCAAATTTATCAAGTTTTGACTTCCTTATATTTGTTGCTGCTTTGTTCATTGAATTTTTGGCAGCTTCTTCATAAGCACTACACAACTCTGTTTGTAGATTTTGGAAGGAAGATTTTGACATTGGCTGTGGCATATTCATTATTGTGCAGAACTTGGCGAGATTATCGTAGCCCAAGCCTATTTCACGAAAAGCTAAAATAGCTCTCATATTAAAGTCATAGCTTTTTCTTCCTTTCTTTCCTGTATCTCTTTCCATGGAAGAGCAAAAGTCATTTTTCCAACTGCATCTATTACATGTAATGCTGAAAAATAAAGCAAAGCCACGCTTTCTCTTCCCATCATATTTTATATTGATTGAACTGTCACATTCTGGACACCGACATAGCATGATCAACAGAGACATAAAATTGTCAGAATTTATAACAAAATTAAATCCAGTATATTCCTCATTAAACTCTTCATCACTGGAGGAATCAGCTGAATTAACTGGGACTTCATCAAGTGGTTCATTCACAATTTCCTCCGTCTCAGAAATTTGCTCCATTTCATATTGCACTTCTTGCGCAGAACTTGATGGTAAATCCTTATTAAATTGTTTGCTTGAACTCCCACGTAATTTTTTGGATCTTTTCTTCTTGTATCTTGATGCTGAACCCATTTTTAAGCTCTTAATACACTTTTATTTGACTTTGATACAGTTAAAAAACTTGGAGAAATTATGGCTTGAATAACTACCTCTCTCTCCAAGGAGCCCTACTTTGAGAACAAACAACATGGATTTGACGGATAGAATTTAACAAATGAAGCTAAATTCCATAAGTTCAACCCTTCATTGACCACCCATCGAAATTTGGGCGCCGTAAATCATCTCAATCAAAAGATATGAGGTAAAAGGCGTTGCTAAGGGCGTTGCTATGGTATGGGACCCAAATTTTAGGCTAAATAAAGGGTAAATTTCAGAATTTTGGGAAATTTACATTCGATAAAAATTATATCACCGTAATCAGCATTAAATTACCTATTATTTCCTTGAATATCAAAAATTTCAAAATTTTTGTAAAAAATGGCTTGAGTTATAGGTTTACCAAGGCTTTACAAGTAATGTCAGAAAGTATTGCTACAAACAAAAGAAATGTGTGAACTGCAACCATGGATACGTATTTTATAATCAAAACAAGAGCCAGATGGCGCAAAACGGTAGCAGCAAAAGTACTTCCCACAAAAATACTTAGTTCTTAAAAGTTCTGTAAAGGTTATTTCTTGAGATATCTTACTGGTGGAAAACAGGCATAAACGATACTGTTTAAAATTACTAACTCGTGTAAATAGGGTCTAACCGTAACACACCAGCAATTTAATTAGAAGAATTATACATGCGTGAGCTGTTTATAACGTACGTTTTTTTTATAAGAGCTGATGTAGAAAAGAAAACGCGTTTCTTCGAAAAAAAAATGTATGTTTTGAGTTATAATTTCTTGAAACCAAAAATGAATTCAAACAGATAACTTCCTTTTTTTAACTCGATTTTTGAAAACCTTGATGTTCAAAGACAGTACAGATAGCTAACAAACGTAGAAAGTAATAAGAAAGTCTGATCTGAGCTTATGACACGAAAAACATATCTATTTTCAAGTGCCAAAGTACATTGATTCAGTACCATAAGTAACTAAAAGTCCCAGTTTTATTTAGACTTTTTTGATTAATATCAATTCCTTTATCACTTAAGTGCTAAAATATCAAAGAAAACGTATTTTAAATGTATGTGATGTAAAACCTTCGAAAATTCAAAAGTCTGCGTTCGTTCATTAGAATTTATATTGAGTTTTTAGTGGGGGACTCGCAGACTCTAAAGCGTAGACTAACAGCCATTTCGGCCGGAGTAGTAGTAGGAGTAGTAGTAGGAGTCCACAGATGTTTTAATACGGTATTTGCTTTCGCTGCTACCGTAATAAGATTTGTTAAATAAATTATGTAAGTGCCAAAAGAAAAAAACAAACTTTTTCGAAAAAAACAAATTAAAGTGAACAAGATGCCCTTACGGGCAGAAAGATTTCTGCAAAATCTTTTGAAGCATGAAAAATGAAATATGTTATGAAATTTATAAAATTCGACAGAAAATGTTGAACGACCTAGGTGGGCTCGAACCACCGACCTTTCAGTTATCAGACAAATCCACTAGCCAACTGCGCCACGGAAGCACATGTGTTTCGATATTGTATTATAAAGCTTTTTTGACTCTTTTGTTTACAAAACGTTGAGAATTTCTTTTTAGTAAGAAACGATGATCACAGTCCAAGATAGTTATTAGTTTCTTCTACAAATTTTCTTTTTTAACTTAAAATATGTTTTATGTCTTAAAATACATTTAATATTGATAAAAGAAACTTTTGTAAATATATCGCTGACATGCCATGCACGGTGCTTTGGTTTCATGTAAGTGCACGCATGAAATTTCAAAAAACCGCTAGGTTTGGACAGTAAGAAGAAAAAGAAGAAAACGAAAGCCGGTTGTAATAGCTTTCTTGCTTTCGCAGAAATCTAAAAATCCATTAGAAATCATTTCAAGCGTTTCAAGCTTTGATTCAAAATAAAAAATAGCTAAGATTTAGAGCTAAAACAGCATAAATACAAAAATAGAATGCATGTTTGGCACAATTTCAGATTTCAAACTGGGCTTCAAAATCCTCGTCTCTAAAGCAACACAAAAGTAATATGAAGAATGTCTTAACAATCTTAGCATACAAACTTTCTAAACTAGCATGTAGGTTTAGCTAAAAAGGTCTTATTGATCATGATCACACCAGGTTTGGAGGACAGGAAGAAGAAAAACACGAAGAACGATAAATAAAATGTATTGTTGGCAAAATTTCAAATTTCAAGCTGTGCTTCAAAATCCTAGTCGTTCACTTCACGAAAACAACACAAAAGTAATATGAAAAATGTCTAAGCAATTTTAGCATACGAACTTCCTAAATAACATAGTATAATATAATAATAAATTAGGAAAAAAAACATTCTGTCTCCCACCTACAGTACCATGCTTTGACATGAGAAAAAAGCAAAGTCAGCTAATAAGTGTATACCACCGTGTAACGTCAACACGAAAGTTGGAAGATGATGATGAAGAACAAAATCGGAAACTGACATTCACCTATCTCGTTAAACTACTCGCTTACGCTCGCTGCGGGGGCAATAATTATGATAATATAATATTATAATAATAAATAAATAATATAACAATCTATGATATATATATGTAATTTTTTTTTACTTGTCACTTTTCTTGTATGCACACAGAAGCATTATAGATATATACACATATGTATATATATATTTATGTTACCAAAAAGTATTTGCTTAACAAATCAATACTTCCATTAACAATATCCTGTTTAGTTTTTAAATGTGATCCCAAGGGAAGATGTTACGCAACATTTGAGCGTCAATTGCGATGGGAAAAAATCATATCTGAATGTGAAAACATGATGGATAAATACGGTATACCGTTTCAACCATTGTCGCTGTGGTCATCTGAAGAGAATATGTTTGTATGGAACTGGATGTCAAGTCAAAGCAAGTTAAAATTTTGGATGGGATTAACAGGCGGATCCAGTCATTGGGAGGATGGTAAGTTCCCAATGATTATGGTCTGATTCTTGGGAAGTGAAATACTATCATACTATCATATCATTTCCTTCCTCTGAGAGAAAAGGATTTCCATATATTTGCTTCTTTTATTCTATCAACTGTTTTTAAGCAAGACCCAATGATGTATCAACTCCCATTTTTATTTAAAGAAAAGGTGATTGATAGTTTTGTCCAAACACACACTGGTTGCACTTTGCAAAACAAAACAATAGTTTTAATGCCTTTAATTACTTATAGGGAGCATACTTTCATGGGTGAATTGGAACGATGGTGTTGATATAGACTCTTCGTCTGATTGTATTGCAAGTGAGGCAGGAAAGTGGATACACCTTGCTTGTGATGATGAACTTGATCTGGTTTGCAAATACAGTTAAGTTGTTTATTAATGTATTGTTTAGTAATTTAAAAAAGCAGCAAATTTGAATTCTGAGTTAAGATTTCCGTTCTAATTATTTTGAAATAATTATACTGTATTATCCCTTTGCCCATTAAAAGTTTGTCTTAGTCGTGGCTGACAATGAAGCCAACAAATAAAGCAGAGTTTGTATGCTTTACGGCTATTGGTTACCCTCTAGGCAGCAAATGTCGTGACGAAACATCTGAACACCGAATACCATTTCACATAACTTCATTTCAACTTCAGTGAAAAGGTGCAATTCAATTGCATTGCAAATTTAGGTTTTGAGAAGTGTTGCCTTTTTCTTTAGGGAACAATACTGCATCATGTGATTCTAATAATTACTGCTACAAGTATGTTGAAGACCAAAAGGAGTGGCAAGCAGCACAAGACTTTTGTATGACCATGGGAATGTCTCTGGCTTCAATTTTATCAATGGATGATGTAATTTTCATAAGAAATCTTGCAAGAGATGTTGACGTTTGGGTTGGATTGATGGAGCCGTACACAGTTTGGAATGATGGTAAGAGATAGAAATAGCTACCGACTGTTATTCGGTGCTGATTGTTGTTTCGTTGAGCGGTTTTCGCTTTTCAAGCTTTGGTAGCTGTACGTGCTGTGGATCCGTCCTTGTAGGAACCTCTTAGGGTAAGATGGGGTAAGATGGGTCGGCGGGGTAAGTCGGGTCATTATAACTTTTAGGGAATTTATATCGGGACAAAATGGTAGGCGAGTAGGGACGGTTGTTATGTTAAAAGTATCGGTTTCTAAAGCTCTATCTACACTTCAAGTTATGATGACCCGACTTACCTCACCAACCTATCTTACCCCATATTACCCTAATAATAGTACCTCTATGAACTGCAGAGGCTAACATGGGTAAATAATCGTATAAATTAATAAAATAAAAAATACACGTGCATATAAAAACGTGACTCCGCTATATCTCTGTTTTGTTGTGAGGTTAGCTCAATATAACGCGGCTCGTTATATTGGCGGTTTCCGAAGGTCAAAGTAATGAATTTGTTAAAATGAAGATGTTCAATATATCAGCGAAGCTGATAAATATCTCTTATACATCAAGTGAGTACATGGTTGTGGTTGCATAGAAACCAAGGAATTATTTCAACTAGGCGGAGGATTCATGTCATGTCGATTAGTTGTTTTCGACTGAATCGTACTTATGTTGCGCATATTAGAAAGTTGCCGATATAAAGGTGATACACGCAAGCGATTTTTTCTTTCTGCATCATGTATTAAGACAGTGAAGAAGAGGTTGCAGCTGCTGCTATCATCATCGTTGCTTGCCAAGAAAAAAAGAAACGTAAAAAAAGAGTATGGACAAAATCTTGGCTGAAGAAAATTATTATTATTATTATAAACATATTTATACAGGTTGACTTTTTCAGAAATTAAAATTCTGCTATCAATAAAGGACCTGTTTTATAAATTAAAAAAATTAAAATATATAAAAAAACTAAAATATACAAAAAAGATAGCAAGACTAATTAGACAGCTGAATAAATTAAACTTTTAAATTTACAGATGGATTCTTCTCTTCTTAAGTTGTCAGACAATTCATTGAAGGTCAGGGCACCTTAGACAGCAAATGATCGTCTTCCAGACTCAGTTCTTGATTTTGGAACAACCAAACGATTCCCATTTCCTCGTGTTGTAATGCTATGTTGCAATCTTTCGAAATGGAATAAATTATTTTTGATTCCATGCAAAGAAAGAATTGATTTCCAAAGAAAGCACTTTGGGGCTTACGACACACTTCTGCGTAAATTTCGACTGGAAGAGGAAGCTGACTATTTTAACTTTTTGAGGATGGTCCTTTGTGATTTCGATGCTTTGTTGCGTCTTGTTGAAGTGGCTCTCACAAAGCAAAATACGGTCATGCCAGATTCCATCCCACCCTACCTTAATATTTGTTAAGACTCTTATAAACATATCATTTTAATCTAGAAGTTTTCATGTGCGCATTTTCTGTAAAAAAAAAAAAAAAGCTTTTTGATTGGTTTAAAAAGCTGCGATTAATCGCAGAATTCCAACAGGTTCGATTTTTTTTTAGTCGAAAGCAACTTGTAGAATCATGCTCACAACATACGATTTTTACATGATACACGCAGCGATTTGTAGAATTCTACCAATCGTAAGCAACTAATCGACTCGTGTATCATCGGCTTAAGAGGAGTCTAAGTAAATAATTGAGTTATTCTCTTTTTGCTGTTATTCCTAGGCTATATTGGAGCCTATGGTGACAGTTTTATGCTATTCAATCTAAAAGATAATTAACAAATAACATGAGATGCCATGTAGTTTAGGGCGTTTCGGTTGAATATCAATATCTATATATTAATAGCCGATTCTCTGTCTGTCTGTCTGTTTGTTTGTTTGTAAGTTACGCAAAATGGTAGATGTGAACTGCGAAAGAGAGTCAGCAATGTAAGATCACACATAAATTATTTCTCTTCTTGTGTGCGACGTCAGCGTGAAACCATTGTATTGAGACCCTAATCGAATGCGACGTTTAGGGAAAATTATCTCGGTAACCAATAGGAATAACTGACGTTTTTTGGGGTCCGCGATACAGGTTATGGGGTGACGAAAAAATTTAGGCCAAATTTTTTTTGCGACGGGTGTGTGACGTCATCAAAATCTTTGATCGACGATATCTCTGTAACGGTGCGTCATAGACATATGATCCCATATATTTTCTTGCTCAGAATTTCGAGCTCTACAAGATGGTAACACTTTCTATTGTCAATTCCTTAATTCCATTTTTCGTGAACTCTTTGGGAGGTGACACAACGCAGGCTGAACCTGGGCGGCGAGCGACCCGCCTTGGCGGCTAGTCTATATATTAATAGCCGATTCTCCGTCTGTCTGTTTGTTTCTTTGTTTGTTCGTTTGTTTCTTTGTTTGTAAGTCACGCAAAATGTTAGATGTGAACTGCGAAAGAGAGTCAGCAATGTAAGATCACACATAATTTATTTCTTTTCTTGTGCGCGACGTCAGTGTGAAACCATTGTATTGAGACCCTAATCGAATGCGACGTTTAGGGAAAATTATCTCCATAAACAATAGGGAAAACTGACGTTTTTTGGGGTCCGCGATACAGGCGATAGGGTGATGAAAACTTTGGGTCTAATTTTTTTGGGGGGACGGGTCTGTGACGTCATCAAAATATTTGATCAAAGATATCTCCGGAACGGTTGGTCGTAGCGAAACGATCCCATACATTTTTTTGATCAGTTTTTCGAGCTCTACAACATGGGCACGATTATCATTGCTAATTTCTTAGTTTTATTTTTGGTGGATTCAACGCAGGCTGATCATGGCGGCGAGCGACGCCGCCTTGGCGGCTAGTCAATATATTAATAGCCGATTCTCTGTCTGTTTGTTTGTTCGTTCGTTTGTTTGTTTGTTTGTAAGGTAGATTGTAGGTAGATTGAGTTGTAAGCTAAATTATTTCTTTTTTTGTGTGCGACGTGAGTTCGAAGCAAATACATTGCAACCCCAATCGAACGTGACTTTTTTTGGCTGATGAACTAATAGGAACATGAAGCCGCTTGGCTTGAAGACTTCAGGACGTAACACAACGATACAGATCTGGTTTCAAAAATACAAACTTGCCAAATTGGCAAATTACGGTCAAATCTAACAAAGTGACTGGCAAATTCAAAATCAACATCTTCCATTTGTGCTTTGTACAAATTTTTACGAACTTTCGAAATTTGTTACAAATTTGTCCCAAATTGTTCATTTTTGGTCAAATCAGACAAAATAACTGTCAAATTTGAAATCAGCACCATTCAATTGCGCTCTGTGCAAAAGTTCATGAAAATCGAAAAACTTTTGAAATTTCGCCCAAATTGTCCAATTTTAGTCAAATCTGACCAAAATCATTGTCAAATTCGAAATCAATATCTTTCAAATGTGATCCGTGCAAATTTTTATGAAAATTGAAAATTTTTCGAAATTTGGTCCAAATTTGGCCTAAATTGCCCAATTTTAGTCAAACCTGGCAAAATCATTGTCAAATTCGACATCAACACCTTCCAATTGTGACCCGTGCAAAATTTCATGAAAATTGAAGAACTTTCGAAATTTGGTCCAAATTTGGCCTAAATTGCCCAATTTTAGTCAAACCTGGCAAAATCATTGTCAAATTCGAAATCAGCACCTTTCAATTGTGACCCGTGCAAAATTTCATGAATATTGAAGAACTTTCGAAATTTGTGGTCCAAATTTGGCCTAAATTGCCCAATTTTAGTAAATTCTGTCAAAATCATTGTCAAATTCGAAACCAGCACCTTTCAATTGTGCTCTGTGCAAAATTTCATGAAAATTGGCCAACTGGAAGTCCGAATTTGACCAAATTTGCAAATTCGGCAACGATATCATGTAAACGATGCACAAAAGCGTTCATAACTTGGAGTAGTAGTAGGAGGAGGAGGAGGAGAAACCACGGGTATTTTAAAGACTTTACTCCACCACGGGTGTCCTAAAGTCAATAACGTTTTGATTTTATTATTATTGTTAATTTTATATTCCATGTTGAATTGGCTTTGAAAACAATACATCAACTAAATACAAAATAAATAACTGAGTAAACATTTTGGACAAAAAGCAGCAGTATCCTTGCCTGACTGTCTGAGACGGGTGAACATTTTTTTCGAGCAATCAAAATGTTTAAAAACCGATAGGTAAAAAAAAAATAACATGAAACAAAATATTTTTTTGCTTTTCTTTTAATAATTTAATTTCTTTTTTTAATTGTTATGCGCTTCAGATCGAACGTTTTTTTATCCACTTTATTCATTTAGCACGTGCCTTTTTTCTCTCCTCCTGTGTGAATTTTTAAGAAGAGAAACCATTTCCTCCCTGTTTGATAGCACCCGTGTTAGAGCGCGTAACTTTTTTAAAACAAAAGCTTATAAAAAGTTGAAGTTTTTTCTCCCTACGTTTTGAGTGTATTGCTGTACTGATCAACGATTGGTTTTGAAAAATAAATAAGTAACACATCAAGAAAAACCTGAAAAATGGTGATGTACCACTGTTGATGTAACACTTGATGTTTAGAACATGCAAGACTTGAAACACAAAAAACGTAGTTGTCTTCATGTGCGAACAAACTTTATTAAGCAATAAAGCCAGCAAAGGAAGTCCAGGAATTGAACCTCAGTTCTCCCATTATACATCCCTCACTTATCGCTGGTTTTAAGTGCAATAATTTTGAGCAGGTAATTTTATTCGGGCTCCAATATTACAAAAACTTGGAACACTGGTTGCCCGACTGGGACACCCTGAAAAAACGTTAAGATGCGAAACTGACTGCACACCAGAGGTTGCGATTTTGAATCTGCCTCTAGCTGAACACAAGTTCTACGAGCCGTTTATAAGGAAATCTGACGTTTATTGGGGTCTGCGGGGTAATACAGAGCAGGTGGACATGGGCGGCGAGCGACGCCGCCTTGGCGGCTAGTATTATTAAAACGTAAGATATAAAAAAATTATTACAAGCCTTTATAGTAAAAATAATTTGAAAATTCATTCAGTCGTGAAATTTGATAAATAGTACCAAGAGAATTGTTTTATTCACAGTCCAGAAAAGAGGAAGATTTTTGTGTTAAATCACAGTCCAAAGAAAAAACAAAAAGTTATGATCTCCAACGGTGGGTCGCTACGCCACCAAGCCCTCTCACGGCTCGTATTTAGTCGGAATATCGATGGTTCTGCCACAACCAAACGGTATACATAGAAAATTGTCCAACAAAAAATATAAATACGTGTTATTCACAGTCCAAAGAAAGAGTAAATAAAGTGATACTATTAATACGACATCCAGGTGTAAAGCAAGTTCGACACTTCCAAGATAACGACGCAATCCAGTTGACACAATCCGATAATTTCATAAGCTTTGTAATAGTAGACACATGGCGAAGAATATATAAGAACTGAAAAGCCATCTTGATTATGTAGTGTAACATATATAAAAACGAAGAAGCTACATATTGTTGAACGTGACGCGTTTCGGTAAAAACCAATGTCAATATATAATTATTTATATAAATGAATATGAGTGGTTGGTGATGAATTATTGTTTGAAAGTGGTATTTAAGTAACGTTTCCATACTCCACACTGATTTCAATTAAGCCCACTCTTGATGTAGATTCCAAGAGGGTAGTTCCTGAACTACATATTCGCCATTACAAAATATTGTTAATACTTTTTCATTGCTATTAGACTATTTCAAGAAACTTAATTTACTACTTGGTTTCGTTGGCTTGCTTCAATTTAGAAAGAAGCAATACATTCCTTCTTGTTATGTCGTTTCTTTAAAGCGTGATTGACACTATGAGCTAGCGATGAGAAAACCAGAGTGTGCACAATAAGCTTCCTTTCATCATACTGTGAACGCGAAAGTACTTTCAAAGTACATTCCATAGCAGTTTATCTTCCAGTTTTTTAATATGGCTTTGGTGGAACATTGAAGTTTGCCTTTCAGACTTGGGTTTCGTGGTATTTTGTCCTCTGTATCGAACTTATGATTTCCAATTTGAGAAGTTCCCCTCTATGTTCACCGGACAATGGCTGGCCAATTCATATAAAAGTTAATATGTTTTTCTTAAGTTACTCAAGCTCTCGTATTGCTTTTCATTCACAATCTTTGCCTCTGAATCAAAATCTGATTTCAGACAACATGTTTTGCGTATCTTAGTTGATCATTTTTGTTTTTATAAGCTTGTTTTTCATCAGGCGCTAAATCGCGTTAAACAGGTGGGTTAAATCGGGATAAATTGTAACGCGCAATGAAACGATGATGAGTCATTAGCGCTTCAATTTTGTCTCGAATTAGCGCCGATTAACCCGGAATTTAAGTATCAAAACATTTTGATATTTTCACCCGAATTAGCGCGAATTATTATAAGGAAAATATTTTCTTTGATATGGTTGACTAAAAAATGTTACTCACGGAAGAAGTCAGGCTTTATCCATGTTTGTATGACAAAAAAAGACAAAACCTTCAAAAAACGTGACGTAAATAGAAATACTTGAAGAGAAATAGCAGAATAATTAAATAAAGTTTACAAGAATTGTATGGTATAAACTTGTAATCTTAAGTAGGAACGTCTTCCAGTTAATGCTCAAAAATTAACCCGAAAAAAATTACGTGATTTAGCGCCTAATGGAAAGCAAGCTTTAAATATATTGTATTGGTATCATTATTAGGAAATGATGTTACATGGTCTAGTTGGGCCACCTCTCCGGGAAAACAATGCGTTTATTTAAGAGGTGTTGGGACAGATATGGACACCGCTTCTTGTGATGAAATGAAATCGTTTGTATGCAGAAATGGCACAGGTCAGTACTATTTGTAACGTGAAAGTATCAGTAGAATATATGGTATGGTATGAGAAAAATGAATAAGTTATAAAATACAGACTGATATCTATTGTAAAGATTAAATGAATCACAGAAACTAGGAATTGAACAAGCTTTTTGACATGACATTGGTCGAAAACTAATTCTCATCAAGGCAGGTTTTTCATTCATCGATCACATCGACCAAATCGAAAGCAACTTCGTTCTATTTCCCGTCTGCATGATCACGTCTTGAAAGCGCTCAATCGCCCAAATTGTAGCAATAAAAAATCCAAGTGTTTCTAAAATGGAGGAAGGAAGGAGTTTGGTCCACAAAGTGGGAATCAAAACATTTGACATCTGATAAATAAGATTTTTTTGTGGTCAAGCAGACAGAGATTTTTCCTTACTTACTTCTTATTTATTCTGTTTTCTTTCTTAGTCCAAAGACATGACACTACCACTGACGCAAGTAAGTTTGATTTCTTTAATGATGATTACGATGTCGGATAGGTGTCGTGAACTTTTGGAAACGGAAACATAGGATCTTCAAATTAAAATTACTACAGGCATTTATAGAACCCCCTGAAATTTGCTTAAGCACTATGTTTAATCCTTTCTCAAACTCTGGAACCAACAGTTACAACTGCGTCTTTTTTAATGAATGTTTATGAACTGACAATAAATTTTCTAGAGTTTTTGAGAAAAATGAAAAGTAAACGAAGGATATACAGAAAAAACACGTTTGGAAAACAAACAACAAATTTAGAGGTTCAACAATACGGTATATTTGCAAAAGCAAAGGCAGCTAAATATCAATTTTACTACGTGAAGGTATAAAGTGGAAGTATTTTATGGACGATGGGCGGTCATTTGTACACCCAATCCAATATTGCATACAGATGGAGTATCAAAGAATTATTTCGGACGGAAATGAAAGGTTTTCAGCTGATATTACATCACTTCATATTCTTTTGAAGTTTGAAAGCATATTATGTTTGGTTTTATTGTCTTGCACTTTTCATATTGCTTGAAGTGAATAAATATGAATAGATGGGAGTTAACTATATGAATAAATAACTTGTAAGCGCATTAGTATCCCGCGTAAAAGTTTTTACTGGTTTGAATTTCGGAAACGATGTTTGAAAATCCTGTGTCGAAAATAGGTGACGAAAAATAAAATCACGAAATTATGCACGGAACGTATAAAAGGTTGTAGATCTCGAAAAAATGATAAAAAAATATATCATCGATGAAAGGTTATTATATAGTTAAAACGAAAAGTGTAAATTATACTGCTGGGCTAACCAAGTGATGGCATACAAATTCATTTAAATAGCTAGAGAAAATATAAGTATAAGTGATGCAGTAGACAGACATTCTTGATGTTGGAGCTGAGAAGGACATTGAGAAGGACATTGAGACATTCAGCAATACAACCAACCCACACGTGTACAAACGAACACTCAGACATTTATAATAGAAAACAAAAATAAAAATAAAAATATAACAAAAGCTTATCTCTTTCACTCTGTTCACAAAATATTGAGAACTTCTTAACGATCTTTTCCATCTTTAATTTCTTTTAAATCCTGGAAACTTTGAAATCTAATATGGCATTTTGAATACGTGCACTGTATGTTCGCTTCATGTATTGATTTCATGTAAACTTATGCACGAAGTGTACAGTTTTTGGGGACACGACCATCGATTGGTTTTTCAAACACCTCGCATACGCGATTTGAATTACATCATGCTTTCTGTTTCAAAGCGCTAAATACATATGTTTTTCATCAATTTTAAAAAATTTGTGTATAGACCGCCAAAATTGATGTTTTAAATAAAGATAACGTAATTAAACTTCGTCATTAATATAGTGTTAATTGACTTTTATAAAATTGATAGTGCAAATTGTTGATAAAAATTGCATTTTCTTACTTCCCTGATGTTTTCTTCCAAAACTTTAAAAATATTCAAAAAGTTTCTTAAGTTGTTTTCCTATAAAAATTGACTTTATTACAACAAAAATAAAAGTTATTCCCATTCAAAGTTTGATTTTTTTTAAGAGACAAACTGTAGTGAAAATTGCACGGACTCATAAAACGTTAAAAAAAAAGTTTATTTGTTTGTGTGTCAACAGTTATTGCACAATTGCGTTATTAGTTTTTTGTTGTGCATTTCTAATTGATGATTATAAAAATACTGAATATATCCAGGTAAAAACATCCATAAGTTTTGAAATACCTATTTTTACTACCTTAATGATACATTTTTGGAAAGCTTGGGAAAATATTTACCTTATGGCATAAAAATCTTAACGAACCAACAAACATTTTTAATGTTATTTCATAAAAATATTAGCTCTATTATACTTTAGAAATACTTTTGGAAGTTATTTTGGCTGTTTTATGTTGAAAACTTCCTAATTCAATCTTTAATTCTATCTTTATATGTTACACCAGTAAATGTCGCAATCAACAGTAAATGTCGCAAAGTCGCCAGTAAATGTCGTAAATCAACGTTAAATGTCGCAAACCCTACAGTAAATGTCGCAACAGCAGATGTCGCACCAAAATCGATGATCAACAGTAAATGTCGCAAGATAGAAAACACTTGACCACATCAACTTATCAATGATAAATGTCGCCATACGTTACAACAACTGTTCCAAAGTTCAAAAGAAATGTCTGAATTTTCTTCAACAAATATTACTGGTCAGATAACTAAGGGAAAGAATGAACATAGAAAAGGGATTATAGAAAAGTTTTTCCTCATACAAAAATAATGCAAACAAGATGCCCTTGCAGGCATAAGGATTTCTGCAAAATCAGCTGAAGTATGAAAGAAGAAAGACTATGACATTCTTGAAATTTAAGAAAAGTTTAATCCGCAATATATATTTATGTAATTTCTGACCATGTACTCCCCAAAAATCTGGAAAAAACATAATTGTCACTATGCAAAACTTTATCTGAATGACAAGTTCTTTATTTTGGTGGTACGAAATGATATTAAGGATTCAGTGATCAATTCAGATAAGACAATGAGTATGCACGTAAGTCATTGTAAATGTTATGAATTTAATACGTCTTGTCAATCTTCCTAACAGAATTCCTAATTCAGAAGGAGAAAAAGGAAAGCATAGATTTTAATGATACGAAATACACCTATATACATACAAAATCAACATACATAACTGAAAACAGAAATTTGTGCTTTAATTTGAGTAACAATATGTCATTGCCATCTTTTTAATTTAAAAGCATGCATTACCAGAACTAAATTTCATGAAAAGATTATAAAAATTTATTCAGAAACTTAAAAAACAATAAATTTTTAATTACGTATACACGCCAGGGCATCATGAAAGCATAACTGACACAATACGAACCTTACATTAACTTCTAATAAACTTAATGAACAAAATAACATCAAATTCATATGCTTTCAGATATCACAGTGATTACGTATGTACGGTCAATCTTCCTAATTACGAAAAGACTTCCCAAACACAAAAAGTAAACAAAGATTAGGATTATGAAAAATATGACCTAAACTTAGCTACCAAAATTAGCAAACATAACTGAAAACAGAAATTTGCGTTAAAAGATGTCCAGTATTTAGAATTTACAGACAATCAAGGTAAGTTTCAATTTGCTATCGTAAATAGTAAGTCCCCATTCCTAATTCAGTAATTGATAATACAGCCAAGAATTATACAAGTATACAATAGGCTAAAATAGCTAGAGAAACATCAAACATAAAATGAGATGCACAGCCACAGACAGAGGGTAACAAGACATTAATTGTATGTTGTTGGAGCTGAAGAGGAAACTGAGCTGAGCTGTATGTATCCAGAGCTCAAAAAGCACTACAGCCCACACATGAAACAAACAGTATTTTGCATCTAGAAAGGCTTAAAAAAATCGCAGACATTTTGCAAAACATAAAAGCTGCACACACTGTTTTCACAAAACATTGAGAACTTGTTTTTAGAAAAGAATGAACGTAGTAGAATCATTGCAAGATAATTATAAATTTCTACCCTTTACTTTCGGTTTTGGAAGTGCAATTCTTCTTACTTTTGGAAATTTAAGGTTTCTTAGGCCACGCTGTGGTATACCATTATGCGAACGGCGTGCAAATGTAAAGTCGAAAAATACCCGGATGATCACATGGCGGAAATAATCAAGCCAATAAACTAAGCGCTATTAAAGTTTATTAGCACCCTTTCGTAATAGTGGCGCTTTATGCACCAATGAAGATTGAGACGGCGTAAAAAATCGCTAGGTTTGGACAGTAAGATGAAAACAGAAAAACACGGACGATCGTAAAGTATTTCTTGCTTTGCGGAAATCCAAAAATTCAACTTCACTGTAGTCTCAAAATAGCTGTAATAAAGACCACTTTCTGACGATTTATTCAAGCTTCGCGTGTAACGTTTTACTTGTACTTAAGTTAATGCTCTCTAACAGAAATAATAATAGAGAGAAATTTTAAAGCGATAAAAAATGCCACATTTATTGTTGATTATTATAAGTTTCTGTGCGACATTAACTGTTGATTTTAACGTTAAAGAACGAACATGATTTTTCTTTGGTTTGCGACATTATCTGTTGAATTTTCCATTTGGTTGCAATATTACTTAATAATAGTGTTAAGATCAAAACAATCGTGAAAGTCATCAATCCTTGCATTTTCTTTCATTAAATGATTTCAATTCACTTCTACCAAGTATTTTATTCTCCATGTGAACATAACTCATAGTTTGGTAATTGTGATACCTATTCTCTCATAAACATTTCCAACAAGAAATGATTAGATAAAGTTATTCATAAACCTTGAAAATTAGCCAAAAGCAATTTCCTCTTGGGCTGAACCGAAACATGTTCATAAGAATATAAAGAAGAATCAACGAAAATATGATTTTGCAAAACATAACAGAGTTATTTGGTTGTATAACATTTCATAATATCAAATAAAATTTATAAAGACATGACTGAAATTTCTTGAGATATTTTCTTTTATTTCATTTTCTTTAAGTTGTTTACTCGTTACAGACATTTGCATAATAACATTCTTCATATTCTTTCAGTTATGCATCAGGTTTCGTCTTCCTCATCTGTGAAAAGTTCATCAGTTGTACATGGCATGATGGCAGCCTCAAGCATAGGTGACATTTCATTAAACCGTTCCCGTACCAATATTGTTTTGATAATAATTTGAGCGCTATCTATGAATAGCTGACGAGTCTTGAAAGATCCATAGAAACCAGTAAAAATTAAACTTTTAGACTATTTTGAAGCTCATCTTATGGTGAATATACTGGCAAAAAACTTTTCAACCGATCTCGCAATCTTTCGAAATGGGAGTTCAAGATAAAGAATTTATCCATTGAAAATATTCCTAAGAAAAAAAACAATTTAGATTTTTGTTCTCCTAAGACTTGCACAACATAATTCTTTTTCTCTAAAACAGTGTAGCTACCTCCATTAACAGCAAACTTTATGAAAATATAAGAGTTTTTCTTTACTTTTGCTAGACATGTGCATAATATTACATTCTTAATTTTCTTTCAGTTTTGCTTCAGTCCTCACCTTTCTCATCTGTGAAAAGTTCATCAGTTGTACATGGCATGATGGCAGCCTCAAGCATAGGTGACATTTTATTAAACTGTTTCCATAACAATGTTATTTTGATGATGAATTTGAGGGGTATCTATGAATAACTATGACGAGTCTTGAAAGACCCAAAGAAATGAGTGAAAATTAAACTTTTAGACTATTTTGAAGCTCATCTTATGGTGAATATGCTGGCAAAGATCTTTTCAACTGCCAACGTAATCTTTGGAAATAAGGGTTCAAGATAAAGGAATTATCCATTGAAAATGTTCCTAAGAAAAAAACAATTCAGATTTTTGTTCTGCTTAGACTTGCACATCATAATTCTTTTTCTCTAAAACAATTTAGCTACCTTCATTAAAAACAAAATTAAGCAGTTAATATTATTATGTTGGACATAAATTATTAACATAAAAATTAATTAACATTTATCCATGCTAGACATGTGAATAATATTACATTCTTCATTTTCTTTCAGTTATGCAGGAAGTTTCGTCTTCCTCGTCTGTGAAAAGTTCATCAGTTGTACATGGCATGATGGCAGCTTCAAGCATAGGTAACGCATTATTAAACTGGTCCAGTAGCAATAGAGTTTTCATGACAATTTGATTATGACTAAAATAGATAGTAAGTATTGTCTGTCAAAATAAGGCTCATCATGCCCTAAAGAGATATTAATTAACATAAAAGTCCTTGCCACCTTTCATTTTGCTAGTTTCAAAGTTTTGTTTTTTCAGAATATGAACTTCAGAATATCTTAACAAACATTTACCGAAGATTTTTACCTCTTCACTGCATGAAACCCAAACATTTTGATTCCTGGAAAGGAAATAAGGAAGTATATATAGTATATACCTACTACATATATATTATGAATCTGCTGAGCGTGGTAATTACTAAAATTTGTAACAAAATTATTTTCTTTTTTCACCTGTCAGAAAGTGGGATGAGTGGTGGGGTTGGTTTAGTTTTAGTGTCAAAAATGCTAATTACTTACTTCCATTCCAATGGAACCATTTGCAAAACCGTGGAGTTATGACATGTAGAGGTTCTGTTGATGATAAACATTCAATATCAAATTTTATTTACATAAATTATTCAGTAACATTAAATTTGAAGCGTACTTTAGAATTTATTATTCATTCTTCTTCAGTTTTACATCAGCCTTCACCTTTCTCATCAGCTATACAACAAGGCATGATGGCAACTACAAAGACAGGTAACTAGGAACAAGTGTTATAGCAACAATGCTTCCATGTTATATTATGGCTGAACAGAGGTTATATCATATACGTGTGATCTGTTGACACTTTCATTTCGTTGTATGATCTGTGGGCCAACTTGAGGCCACCTTGAGGTAAAGGACTTCTACGAAGCTTCTTCATTCGAACTGTTGCATCAAAGCAAGCAAGCATACTCAAGCCTCTACATGCCCGCTGGGTGACACAATACTGCGACCACATTAGCACAAACGAAGATGTTGTGAAAAACGGATGGAAAAGATCGGGAATTACCGATGCTCTTGAAACAAAAAGTTCCATAGAGGATCCACTTGAAAACTGAGATACGAGTTCATCAATGAGTTTTTGAGATTTTATACTTGTAAGACAATACCTGTTGTCCCTTTGTAAGACAACTTTTAATCAAATTATTGAATAATATTGTTCTACGAAGATAAATGAATTTACATCAAAAGGCTTCTAACCATGTTGAGGGAAAAAATTGTTGGGGAACTGGGTAAAATCGTAATTTTTGGGTGCGCGAATTTAAAACTGAGCGAATATCTCCACTTTGGGGTGCGCGAATTAAAATCCCGCGAATTAAAACTGAGCGAAAAATAGTACAACTCTAATTCAAATACAAGTAAGGTATGTAAGAAAATGTTTAATTTAGGTTTGACATCGTGTCACACGATAAAAACTGAAGTAACGCAATAACAACAGGAGGCAACATTTATTGTTTCACTGTTTTTCGATTCTTTATACGTCATCTGTTTTCTGTGTCCACTTTGTTTTAGCCCCGCTAGTTCGAAGTTCTATTTCCTCTTCGATTTCGCCACTGGAAATGAAACCTACACATACAGACGGAGCAGGTAATAGTCTCAGATATCGAAAGATGTCAAAGCACACAAATGAGTATAATGCAGATAATGATACTTTACGAACGAAGCTGATACTCCATTAACAATTTTCATACTAAATCTATAAGACCACCATTGTGTTATTGAGAAGATCATTTTCGCGGTGACATATTGAGGTGACAATTGAATAGAGCAGATTTTTAGACTTAGCTTGGTATATTCCTTGTCTTGAAATGAAGATTGGTTTACACGCATAAAGTTTTATTACTTTATTGTCAGAAATTTTCACAGAAAGTAAAATTCACATATTGAAGAATTATTAAATTTTTAAATTTTCACGGGATTAATTTTTAAGGTTGAAATGTTAAAGTGGATTTCGCAGAACTTACTTTCGCGGATGAACAAAAATTATTTTTATAAATTAAAAATAGCAATTGTTTCGAAGATTCATCATGCTTTTTCAGTTCATTTTTAATTCATTCATAAAGGTAATGTTTGATCATTAAAGAAAATTTTACATTTCGCGGTTCATTAGCTACTTCAAAAAAAATTTGCGGTGTTTATTTTCGCACTTTGAGAAATATAGAATGTAGTTGTGGGAAATGGTGATGAGGTGACGACATGATAAGAAACTTCAATCCTGTCTTAGTTAAAATTTAAGTAAGTAAGTAACGGGAGTTTTTAGTCCTTGGGCTTCCATCCGTAATGGTTGGTTCTTCCGCCCGCCGACTTGCCGATTTACCGCCAGAGATACGTATAGCATTGCTCAAAGGTACTAACCACTACACCATCGCTGCACAGTTTTCAAAAATTTCAAAAATTGAAATATCTGTGAAATATTACTTCCAGTCGAGGTCACTGAAATTCCAATACAGCATCCGTACTTTGGGTTTTCAAATATGTCAAAGTTACGACCTGGGTTTTTGCCTTGTTGTCCACTTATCAAATGGAGATCATCTGTTTCTATATTTATAGTGGCAGGAACGCCTTTGTCAAGCCAGATTAATCCTTCTACATCAACCCTTATCAAAAGTACTGTCAAGTTACCTGGTAAACGGGCGCTATCGGAAAGAGGTAACACAATGTTGAATGCCTGATTGACTGAAGGATGGATAACATTTTTTTCACGTGGCCTTTTCTGGTATCAAACAGGAAAATTGCCTTCAGATGATTTCCCCCAAGTGAATTCCCGCCCAGAGCAATGCCACTAACCCACACCCTCCCCCAATCTAGGGTTTGGGTAAGGGTTAGGTTTACGGGCTACCTACATGGGGTACAATTTTCCGGGGGGCAATTATTTAATGCGGGACATTTAATGGCTGATGGGATGGCTATCGTCTCGAAGGGGGTGGGGGTGGGGGTGGGGTAGAGATTTTTCAGGGGGGATTTTCCTAGAACCCTTTTTCTTGGGTAGTTGCTCTTGCAATGCAATCCTAAAATATAGAAGCAAGACATCTTTGCACCATATTCAGTATTTTTTTATTTATTTTTCAGCAAAACTTAATGGACGCTTGTACATTTCATCGAATGAACGCACCAACAAAAAATTAAAAGCATCGATAATTCGTAAAGAAAAACGAGCAATCAATCACATGATCTGTATGAACATGTATTGTGATAAAGATAAAGATTGTGAGAGTATCAACTATCACGCAGAAACTAAAGAATGTGAGCTTCTATCGAGGAAATTTACTGCTGGTAAAGACACTCTTGAATCAGCGACAGGTTGGACATACTTTGAAGCAATGAATTAACATGTTTGTTCAGTTGCACTTATTACTAGAATAACGTAGAGGACAATTCACAGATAAGAGGCTGTTAACTGTATCTAGCTTTGTTCCACAACATTCCCATAGATGAACCTGAGAAAGTAACGTCCACATTATTATAATTTATATGTGACGTTGTTAATGAAAATCCAATCCATAGCAGTTAATAGAAGAGATTTTCGTGCTACTTTTTAAAATAACTTTTTGTATGCTCTTAGTAAGCGAGGTATTTATGGCGTCTATATGTATTTGATCTTGCCAAATAACTTCTCAGTTTTTTGTTCCATCCAAGTGAAATAGATTTTCGTATTGTTGTGTTGGTTTCTTTATTGTTGGTGTTTCGTTTTTTTTGTTTTTTTATATAAACAAATTAACTAGGTTTTTTAAGCACAGCATAAATGTCATGCTAAAGTCTATTTCTTTATTTATATTTGCAGGGACCACGGAGCAAAATTTTCATTTGAGGGGAGGGGTGAGCTCACTACTTGGGGCCAAGAAAATTTTCCGAATTTTATTGGATAAGAATGGCTAAAACTGTAATAAACCCTAAACTGACAAACCCTGCTCTGCGGTCCCTGAATCGTCCTTTTAAATGCTTTTAACATTTGCATAAATGTCCTTTGCATATTGTATATATCTATGTAGAAATATCGATCATGCATTCTCCAGATCAATTTTGTCTTTCTATTTTATATTTCTTCAATTAACGATAAACTTATGTGGATCTGAGAACTAAAAAGCAAAATAAAGATGACATAGTATATAGCTATGAAATATGAAAAAGCTCGACACTCTTGACTGTCTCATTAAATAGAAATGCAATCATTTAATAATTAATTAGGCAGATTCGTAAAATGAAGGTCAGCTCCTGTGAGTGAGACCAGTGTCAAGAGAAGAGTGTGAAACACACAATCCTAAATAAACATTCCTAATACACGTAAAAAAGGTTAGAAAGAAAGCCGTTTTAAAAAATAGGATGTTTAGCATAGAATGAGGCATGTACCAATAATTCAATGGTGTTATTACTCTTAATTAAGTAACTAAAGAATTATCACCTTTCAGTCCAATGAATACAGAACTAAACAAATTCCAATGGCTGCAGACACCTACAGAATTGAAAGAAAGGCTAAAAAAATTGAGAAAGGCTAAAAAAATTATAACTGGGACTGCATTCACTGATTCAATGTCATACAAATACACCATTTTTAATGCTTACTTTCTCAAAATATAGGCAAGGAAGTCATGTAAGTTATCACAGAAAACACAAAATAAACATGATCAGATTTCTGAGAAAACATGTTATTAAAACTTGTGTAAGCCACTTAATTTTAATTTCTTTTAAAAAAGTAACCTTTCATTTCACTTTTCATAGCAAAACATTCGAAAATAAAATAAAATTTCAACAAAAACTAACCACAAGGCAATGCGTGCTTGACCTTTGTCTTCCTTCAAATTACTGGGAAAATACGTTTCTTTATATTTGACCAGAAACAAACTTCTGATACAAATGTGTCGAAGAAAGGATGTCTTTCTTACTAATCTTCTTAGACAAATACCTTTGCCACAGCGTAACTCCATAACTGAAAAAGGAAAGAATGGGGAAGCATGCTCGTTCAAACACGAGCTCGAATTCGTGGATTCTCATAGGGGGTAAATTTCACCTATTCTGGTCGCCCAGAAAATAAAAGCTTGACATGCGCTCGGCACACATTAACTTTTCCCGTAGGGGCTAAATAACTGCATTCTTTGTTGGTTTAAACTGGAATATTTTATTTTCTTACCCCCCTTGAGATCTAAATCGAAAGTAAGTCTCAAGAACAATACTGAATGTGCAAACTATTGTTGGGGGTTTGACGGCACTAGAGGGTGGTTTAATGTACTGTGTCGCATTAAATATTGAAGATATTAGATATTGATATTGAATATTAGATATTGAAGTAAAAACAAAACAGCCGGGGAGAAGAGTCAAACTCTCTGTTTGCTTGCTTTAATTTAAACAAAAAATACTTCGAGAAAAATCAGGTACTTTGGACGGACAAGCTTGACATACACTGTATCCGTCACTGCATTAGGGACAGCTTTGCCATTATCATGAAAAATCGGAGAAAAAAAACAATCTTCTAAATTCCTTATCTTCAACACTCATGAGTTGAATAAAATTCGTTTTTCATTTAGAGATTTTCTGATCAACTAAAAGGCATTTCTATTTTCATTGCCTCTCTTGAGCGATCATTTTATAAACTGGTAACGTGTATGCAGTCACGTGGGACGAATTGTTTTATTGTGTTGCATAGGAAACAAATTGAGCATAGTTATAATACAAAATCAAGTTGTCAAATGGAAATTTCGATTGATAGATTTCATTCGAGCTATTTCACCAGGCAACATATTTAACCTTTTTTCACGTAGTCATTCATTTTAATAACTGAAAAGATTTTTTTCTTAAATTTTTCATTACTTTGAATTTCTTTATGTATCCTTGACAAACAAAAAACAGTTCAAAGAAGTACTTATATTTCTAACCATTCGTGTAGAGTGGAGAAAATAGAAGCAACGAAATGATTGACTGGAAAGTATGTTGATTGTTTTTTCTTTTCTTTTCTTTCTTTAATCAAAATAATCATAATTGTTTAACATAGTTCTTCTCATTCTTATAACATGAAATTTTCGGTTATAATCAGCCAATTACTGTCTTTTTATAAAGTTGGGGAATCTATCAAATGTCTCTTAGATCATTTATCTGTCTTTTGATTTTGTAGATTTGCATCACCAGGATCTTCATGGTTATCACATGTCATTTTGGTAAAAATTTATTAACTTCCGTTGTTTGGTTAACAAATATCTCATGTAAAACGATGTCTATCTATAGATTTAAAAACTGATATTTTCAGTGTACTGAACTGCTTTTGGAAACGTCTAGTAGTAAAACTGTTTGAAAACTCTAATGGACTGCTTATGTAAATTTCATGAAAGTTTCGCACAACTTTATCAACATAAACAATTTCATAGGTGACGTCAGTTCCGAACCCTTCCATTGCATTTCCAAATTGACCAAATTTTAAGGGAACATACCCAGGCAAACCAATGCAGTCTTTTAGAATCTGCGGGTTTTGCGGTAGTGAGGGACTCCATATTCTCTGGAATGGATGTGACGTCATTGATGTCGTTAATCGATCGTCTTTATAGCGCTAAGTAGAAGGCTTACTAAATACAGGTGTGTGTGAAAAAGAGAGGCCTTGATAAAATATAATTTGTTCACTTTTCTTCTTCTGGGCACATAAGTCCGTTGATGCAAACTACATAAAATTTTGAACTCTGTTGAAAAATAAAATCACAGTAAGTGTATCCATCTTGTAGAGCTCAAAAATCTGATCTACTACATACATATGTTTTACAAAATCATTATGTTCTTAGTCGTTTTCTTTAATTGTCCTTAAAACTACGACAGTATGATAAGATAATATGGTACGAAAAATCAAAAAAATGGATAAGTTATAAAATACAGATCGACCTTTATAATGAACATTTAACGAATCCAAGAAATCAGCAGGAGGTGAGTGTTAAAAATTAAAAGCAATTCCTGCAGAGATGACTTTTCCATGCAACAATCACATTTCTGTGCGCAATCGAACAGATTGAAACATAACAATAACGTTTTAAAATCTTCGCTCAAATTCAAGCAATGAGACGTTTCTAAGATCACTTACATAGTATTCTTTATGAATTTTTATGCACGCAACTTTGTTCCTTATTATAAACTGAGGACCTGCGAAATAGTTTGTTTCACTTACTGAGAATCAAAACATTTAACATCTGATAAATAAGATCTTGTAGTGGTCACACAGTCATAGATTTCTCCTTACTGTACTTCTTAACTATTCTGCTTTTCTTATTAGTCAAAAGACATGACGCTGATTTTGATGCAACTAAGTTTCTTTTCTTTAATTATGACAATGATCTCAACGATGTTCGATGTCCCTCTCTTTTAAGCGCTCCCTCTTGTTGAGCTTCTCCCTAAATTCAAAATTAATTTAATAATCGCCCCCTTCTAACGAGCGTCCTGGCAATTTTTGGAAAAAAAGCAAACACATCCAGTTAAGTTGTTTATTATTAAGTAACGTATTGTTTATTAATTAAAAAAAACACAGCAAAATGGAATTCTGAGTTAAGATTCGAATTAAGATCGTTCTAATTATTATGAAATAATTAAATACCTCACATTTTTGGCTGTCATGATGGTTCCACACATCCTGTAGCTATGACTACTGTATTATCCCTTTGCTCATTAAAAGTTTGTCTTAGTTTGAGACTGGTCTTGGTTAACAATGAAGCCAATAAATTAAGCAGAGTTTGTATGCTTTACGGCTATTGGTTACCCTCTAGGTAGTTCAAGGCAGAAAATGTCCTGACGAAACATCTGAACATCGAATACCATTTCACATAACTTCATTTCAACTTCAGTGAAAAGGTGCAATTCAATTGCATTGCAAATTTAGGTTTTGAGAAGTGTTGCCTTTTTCTTTAGGAACAATACTGCATCATGTGATTTTAATAATTACTGCTACAAGTATGTTGAAGACCCAAAGGAGTGGCAAGCAGCACAGGACTTTTGTATGACCATGGGAATGTCTCTGGCTTCAATTTTATCAATGGATGATGCAATTTTCATAAATAATGTTGCAGACAATCATGATGTTTGGGTTGGATTGGCGCAGCCGTACACAGTTTGGAACGATGGTAAGAGATAGAAATAACTATCGACTGTTATTCGGTGCTGATTGTTGTTTAGTTGAGCGGTTTTCGCTTTTCAAGCTTTGGTAGCTGTAAGTGCTGTGGGTCCGTCTTTGTAGGAACCTCTTAGGGTAACATGGGGTAAGATGGGTCGGCGGTGTAAGTCGGGTCATTATAACTTTTAGGGAATTGATAGAGCCTTAGAAACCGATTTTTTTATCAGAACAAAATTGTAGGCGAGTAGTGACGGTTGTTATGTTAAAAGTATCGGTTTCTAAGGTTCTATCTACACTTCAAGTTATGCTGACCCGACTTACCCCACCGACCTATCTTACCCCATATTACCCTAATGAAAGTACCTTTATGAACTGCAGAGGCTAACATGGATAAATAATCGTATTAATTAACAAAATAAAAAATACACGTGCATATAAAAACATGACTTCGCTATATCTCTGTTTTGTTGTGAGGTTAGCTCAATATAACGCGGCTCGCTCAAGCAACTTATGGCAAGACCCAATGAAGTAATTTCTCAAGTCTCACTATAAGGACACTAATTCATGGTCTCAGACCGCCAATGAGTCATTTGTAGTTATTTTTTCATAAAATATAAAGATGTTATATTATTTTAACAATCCGTCATGTCGTTATTTTCTTAGATTATGGTTTTCTTAGCAACGGGAAAATATTCAATAAAATCTTACTTGTTCCGAATGTATATTTTTAACATCTTTTAAATGTTAGTTTGTGATACAAAGATCGTATGGCAGCAACTAATTTTTAATAACCAATAGTTCTGATAGTAAGAACTGACTTTTCCGACATTTTAAACGACAAATACGGCAAATGCTTAGCTACGCCGACAATTTAATGGTTTCTTCCCATCAAATTAACAGCATTGCACTGCAATTGCTTCCAAGGAAAATAATAATAAAAACCTTCAGTGTAGATTTCTTGGTTCAACAAAATAATAGATTATTACAATTCTGTAGAATTCACCAATGCCGGCGATGAAGAATTTATATTTATATGTATACAACCTACATAACATTTTTAGAAACACAAGGTCAAAATCATGAATTTGTTAAAATCAAGATGTTCAATATATCAGCGAAGCTGATAAAGATCTCTTAAACATCAAGTGAGTACATGGTTGTGGTTGCATAGAAACCAAGGAATTATTTCAACTAGGCAGAGGATTCATGTCATTTCAATCACAGTAACAGTACTAAGAGGAGCCCAGCCGGCACAAGACGTTTTGAATACGTCTTTAATTCGTCTTAATCAGGTCTTCATAAGACGTATCTTGATAATGCGCATTTAAAACGCCCATAATGCGTCTTCAGAAGACGTCTTACAATCAGACGTTTTGAAGACGTCTTATTGTCGTTTTCTCAATGCCGTCGAATTCATGTTTTAAACGAGGACTTGGAAAGACGTTTTTAATGCGTATTTAAGACGTCCTTGAATTTCGATTTCGCGCGTGGCGGGAAGAAATGACGGGGGTAAATATTAATAGTGTATTCGTAAATATTGATATAAAAGTTTCAAAATTGTCAGTTTTTTTTTTAATTTTACAAAAGCAACTATTATATCTTTCTTTTAAGTAGCAAAAAAAAATTACATTTCATTGGTAAAAAGCTTTGAAACATTTCCTAACATTATCGGATCTCCCGTTCGTCAAATTTACAAAATATTTCTGGAAGTTGTGATTTCTAATTGCATAAATCAAGACTTCGCTGATAAATCGGTAAGTGTATTTTACTTTTTAAATATAATTTTTAAATATATAAATCTATATAATTTTGTTACTTGAGATTAAGTCAATGTTTATGTTAGTTTGAGGACGTGAGTAGTCAGTAGTGGAAGATTTATGCTTGATTTCTAAAGATTTCTGGCAATATTTCAAGTTTTGAGTTTTGTTGTTTAACTTTATATAGCAACTTACTGACTTTCCTGTTTCATTCCGTGAGAGATTTTTTCTGTTTGAATTTGCTTTGTCGTTGGTTTAATGGTAGTAGTAGAAGTGTAGTAATGTAATGAAGTGATTTGTGGATGGCTGATAGATGATGACTGTGATGTTTTTGCTTGTAGTTACTTCAGAATATTGACATGATTAAAAGTGATCCTAGCAGTATAATGTAGTACCATGAAATTATGAAATCCTTTTTGAGGAGGAAAATCATAACAAGTTATAATTTCTAGTAAATTAATCAGTAATTCATCACAGATTTAGGGTAACTATAAACGCCTATTTTCTGCCTTGTCTAATTTAATAAATGTTTAAAATTTTGAATAAGAGAAGGCAAAAAACAACTGTTTATTTCCACTCAAAAATTACTTGCTGCAACTTGAATTAAGATCAAGAAACTATGTCTAATTTAATTCACAAATTCGACTTAAATCCACCTGTACTTTAAATGCCTGTTTTATGCCTTGTCTAATTCAAAGTATAGTGTTTTCATGTAAAAGGGAAAACCAAATAATGCCGAATTATAAATTTTTCCTATTGTTGTTTGCCGATAATCGTTATGATTAGAAAGTTACGATAAGAAAGATCCTTTTTCAAAGAGTTTCGAAGTGATACGGACATGTTAGAAGAAAATGATGTACCTGCTCCAGAAATTCATGTAAGGATGTAAAAAAAACTTTGTAGAATAAATTACATTTTTTTTAAGAAAAGTAATATATATAAGTAGCGAATATTAAACCTTTTCTTCAGGAGAAACAAAACTTCAACGAAGACTTTGAAGATAGTAGCGATGATGATGATGTTAGTCTTTTTCAATTTAAACAAAGTTCTAAGAAAATGGCAAAAAGAGGAAGAAAGTGTTCCCAGCAGGCACCCAACGTTATACTAACGTTAGTGTTACGTTATTTTTACGTTGTGGTAACGTTAGTGGTTGGTTAGAATGGAAGTCTTTTTTTAATTAGTATAACGTTAGATACTTACGTTAGTAAGGGCTATCATAAGTAAGTCCTTGAGGATGATATGAATTTTACCACAACGTAAAAAATAACGTAACACTAACGTTAGTATAACGTAAATTAACGAAATTTAACGTTATACTAACGTAAGTATCTAACGTTATACTAACGTATGTATCTAACGTTATACTAACGTAAGTATCTAACG
This sequence comes from Turritopsis dohrnii, assembly GCA_027922465.2. Taxonomy (NCBI): domain Eukaryota; kingdom Metazoa; phylum Cnidaria; class Hydrozoa; order Anthoathecata; family Oceaniidae; genus Turritopsis; species Turritopsis dohrnii. The sequence goes on along the minus strand of BQMF02000758.1, from coordinate 2,867 downwards.
TTATACTAACGTAAGTCTTTAACGTTATACTAATTAAAAAAAGACTTCTATTCTAACCAACCACTAACGTTACCACAACGTAAAAAATAACGTAACACTAACGTTAATACAACGTAAATTAACGAAATTTAACGTTGTCCTGATGTAACTTTCTAACGTTGTACTAACGTAAGTAGTTAACGTTGGAATAACGTTGGTTTTACGTTGGTAACGTTAAACCTAGAACCAACGTTAGACTAACGTTAGATAAACGTTGGGTGCCTGCTGGGTTTATGGGCAGAAGCAGTGGTTACCGACCTTGTGGACATTATTCTAGATAACGAGAAGTTCAAGAAAAAACTTTTGTTGACTAATTCTTCAGCAGAAATCGATCCTGTACCAGTATCTTCTTTTGTTATGGCTGGACGGATTTTCTCTAATATTAAAGCAAACGTTTCTCTTGACTCCCTGAAAGTTTGTTTGAACCTTTCATCACTATAGGATGTGTTTACAGTATTCCACCAACCATCGTTTCGTACGAACTTTCGGCAAGATCGTGTACGCCTCAGAGATTTAAGGATACACAGTTCATGAGAAATATGTAAAAACTGTTTAAGTAGAATTTGATGAATAACAAGAAGATGTTGTTGATTTTGAGGTGTCAATTCCAGATATCTTAGTATATTTTGCCTTAATCGGTGATTTTCTCTTTTACATTGAAGGTAACGCAGAACAAGTATTTTACTGCATCTTTTTCTGGACTCTTCATCCATCATGAAGCCGAATTAAATTAAACAAGACTTCAAACTAATTAAATTTGACATTTAGTGTGAACTCCATCAATGCCGAACTTCTGTCTACTTTAAATAGAATTAAGTTAGACAAGGCAGAAAGTAGGCGTTTAAAGTTACCCTTATCTGTAGTAATCATTTCTGATTAATAACTCACTACCAATAAGTAGAAACCATCCACAATGACATTACAAAAATTTTAGAACAAATTTTCAAACGCATGAAATATTTTTTTTCCATTCAAAACTTTGAACTTGTACGAAAAGATGAATTTCTTAAAATGACGGTTGTTTTGCTATGATCATGATGGATGCAAAGTTTAGTTTAGACATTTTTAAAGCTTAGACATTTCCTTTTGATTAAGATACTCTAGATTATTTTATTTTAACAAATAACGAGCACAATAACGAGTTTTTGGAAAAGTTTGTCTGTCGTATTTGTTTTTATACTCAAGATATAAAGATATAAATACATCAGTATCTACGTTATTCTTGTGTTTCTTGCACTGATATTTAATTTTTGTGCTTGTTAAGAGTTTGTTGTTCTGTCATATACACTTCGATGATGTTTCGAAATGTCTATGGAGTTTAATGATAACATGAATGTTTTGCCTGTTTTTCAGGTTTCAGTTAATCCAAGTAAATAGATCAGATTTCTAGTACGCTGTTAATTTAATACTGAAATGGTAATTAATTTCTTTAATTTAATTTTCATGCTTTCTATGCTTGTTGCACACATTACTTTATTGTATGTATACTTTCTGCATTCTGTTTGTTCGTTCTGCTAAAAGTGTTTGTCATTCTTTATTTCGATTATTTTCCACCCAAGTTGCTTATTGTTCTCTTAACATGATAACAAAAATAAAGTGAGAAAAAAAGATTATATCAAGCAGTTACTGGTATGTGTCCTGTTTACTGTAGATGTTTTCATTTTTGAGATTGTTATAACACCTTTCATTAAATAGGGCTTTTGTATTTTAGATTACTGTCAAAAAAAGCTGAGGAGGAGGAAATACACAAAATCATGCAATAAACTAAAACTGCTCTTGTTTCACTGGAGAAAAACATGACAACAACAGCCGCTCCTGCTAATTGAAAAATCACCATTTTTATTTGCATGTCTTTTTGGTTGGTTTCAAAGAGTTTCTGTCATTCTGAGTTTAGTTGCAGTAAAATCAAACAAGAAACAGTTCCAACCCACGACAATTTCTAAAATTTGAACATTACTTCGATTTAGCTAACCCTTTTTCAAGTGTCGTTTTTATACCTGAAAGACTAAATTTGTTTTACGGAAGATTTTCTAATAATGACTGGCTTTAAACTTTGGCAGTGTTATGAGCTATTTGTTCCCCAATCAATTTGTAAACTACATGTAAATATTTGAATAAGAAGATTTTATCATGAGTTTTCTTATTTATTTCTTTATTTATTCATTCATTATTACTGAAACATGAAGACATTGAAAAACTAATTATGAGTCTTCTACCCAAGGAGAAACGCACGAAAACACATCCACATCCTAAAGTGGTTTTAAAAACGTTTTTAGCAGATAAAATGAAGACGTCTTTATAACTTTAGAAAAAGACGTCTTAAATCCGTCTTAAACCAGTCGGATTTGTCCGTTTAGAAAACGTCTTTTTATAACGTCTTAAAGACGTCTTGAAAAGACGCTTTCTAAACGTCTTAAAAAAGTTTTAAACGTCTAAAATGCGTTTTAAAAACGTCTTAAAGACGTCTTGGAAGACGTCTGAAAGACGTCTTGAAAAGACGTTTTCTAAACGGACAAATCCGAACAGTTTAAGACGGATTTAAGACGTCTTCCAAGACGTTTTTAAGACGTTCTTAAAACGTCTTTTTGCCGGCTGGGGTCTAAGTAATTATATGGGTTATTCTCTTTTTGCTGTTACTGCTAGGCTATAATGGAGCCGATAATGACAGTTTTATGCTATTCAATCTAAAAGGTAATTACCAAATAACATGAGATGCCATGTAGTTTAGGGCGTTTCGGTTGAATATCAATATATTATTATTTATATAAATATAAATGAATATGAGTGGTTGGTGATGAATTATTGTTTGAAGTAATATTTAAGTAACG